>JBBPDD010000022.1:293573-304627 GCA_037974585.1 Bathyaethiops greeni | reverse complement strand
CATGCCCAGTCGTCAAGGAACCATTGATTATGTGAGTGATGTGAGGGATGAGATCTGATGATATCATCTGAAGAGTGTTTGATGGGAGAGAGACGTAAATTCCCCTACTGCTCTACAATAAGATGCACCCATGTATATGAATATTTTTCCTCATTTTGTAACATGAAAGTAATAAAAAGGCAAAGCATTGTCTTTATTGGCGGTAGCTCAGTGGGTAGGATACTTACCTCCGGACCAGGAGGTCACAGGTTCGAATCCTACCTCCAGCACACCACCACTGGATCCCTGAGCTAGACCCTTAACCCCAAGTTGCTCCAGGGAGACTGTCCCCTGTAGTTAGAGAATGGAAGTCGCTTTGGATAAAAAGGGTCTGATAAATGCCGTATATGTAAATGTAAAAAACACAAAAACACAAAAGATTCCTTGCAAAATGTCATAGAAGAAACATATCTGGTTCCCTTTTCATTCAGTGTGAATTAGACCTCCAGACTCCAAACAGCCAAATGATGGCAGGCATTTCTCTGCTGTTTTGCCCCTGGTTGCTTTTGTTTCTTCCTTACTGCCACATAGATTTTTTAATTTGGTTTTCAGCTCTGCTAACCCTCTTTCGGTGTGTTCACTAGTGCCTTTCCAAACACTTGTTTCTCTTTTCTCTTTTCTGCTGCAAGCTACAAGAGCGATACAGTTACTTCTCAGTCATGATTCCTACACAATAAGACAGGTGGACAAGTCCTTAGGCACATAGCAACCCAAGTACTAATTACTCTCCTAACTTCCCCTGGATTGTCTAGCAACCCAAGAACCACTCCTACACAATAATCTCTGACAAACTACTTACGTGTCCAGAACTGGGGATCCCTAATATGTAGGTGATGAACTCTGTTGGGGGCGTGACCGAGACAGACTAGGTGTGACAGTACCCCTCCCCTAGGACCGACTTTCAGGGAGGGGTGTGGGTCAACCCTGACATCCCTCAAAGCTGCGCAAGGGTCTGGCCACCATTTCCGGCCCCCGTGGAGGACGTCAGTGAATGCGAGGAGCCAGGCGATCTGGTCTGCGTCTATGAATGTCATCTATCAATTCCTGACTGAGGCTGCCACAAGCTTGAACCCAACTTCTCTCATCGGGACCATACCCCTCCCAGTCTACTTGGGTACTGGAGGCCCCTCGGCATCTCAGAGAGTCCACGAGTCAGTTGACTCTGAAAGCCGGGGTTTCCTCGATCTCGATCTTTGCATGGAGTGTTTGCTCCACTTCCTCTCCATTCAATGGTCCTGCTACAGCTGGCTTGAGATGAGACATGTAAAATACAGGGTGTATATGAATGTAAGATGGTCCTTTAAATTCATACACAGCAGGGTTTACCTGCTTTATAATTACATATGGACCCATACATTTCGGGGACAACTTCCGTGATGGCAACTTCAGATGGTCCTGAGTGGAGAGCCAAACCCTATCCCCCACATGATAATGTGGTGCCTCCCTATGTATTTGATCAGGGAACCTCTTGAACCTCTTGGTGTGTGCTCTCTCCCACACCCACTCTGCCCTGTGGTACCAGTGGTCTACATCTGGCATGCTGTAGCATCTCCATCCCAGTGAGAGAGTGGGGTTGATACCTGAGCACACACTAAAAGGGTGTTAAGCCAGTTGTGGAGTGACTAAAAAGTTCCTGGCATACTCTGCCCAGCTGAGGAACTATGCCCAGCTGTACTGTTGCCCATGGCAGTAAGCCTGAAGGATCCAACTCAATTCCTGCAATGACCATTCAGCCTGACCATGTGACTGAGGACAGGCTGACAGTGGTCCCCAATTTCTTAAAAAGCTGTCCAAACACGGGAAATAAACTGGGAACCTCGGTCAAAGAGGATGTCCTCCACAGTGCCATAGGGCAAAAACAGAGCCTCAGCTATTTTTAAGGCAGTGGGCAGAGAAGCTGTCCATAACCACTGTACCCTTGTGATACCGGAAGGCCCATTACAAAGTCCACTGTGATATGGGATGAGGCCTCTGAGGTAGGGGCATTCGTTTACTTGCAGGAAGCTGACGTGTTGTCTTAGAGATGGCACAGATAGCACAAGACCTAATGATCCTCTACAGTGCTGTGAACTCCAGATTGACCTGTTGCATGTTTGTTAAGTGCCCATTGTAGTTATTTTAACTCTTAATGCCTCTGGTATAAATCTTTTATTCTCATGACACTCTGGCGGAATTGTCTCTTGTGAATTCAGCTGCTCGATTTCTACATTTCCCAATTAATGGATTTGTTCGGTTTTTGTTCTTCTTGCACTGGGAAATGCAGAGCCTACCACACTTGTCTG
Organism: Bathyaethiops greeni; assembly: GCA_037974585.1. Taxonomy (NCBI): domain Eukaryota; kingdom Metazoa; phylum Chordata; class Actinopteri; order Characiformes; family Alestidae; genus Bathyaethiops; species Bathyaethiops greeni. Next base: position 302,306 of record JBBPDD010000022.1, on the reverse strand, counting down.
GGGTAGAGTCACTTTGTATTCTAAATTTTTGTGATCAATGAATACCATGAAGGGTTGACGCCACTCCTCTAACCCCACTTTGACCACCAGCAATTCACAGTTAACAATATCATAAATGCCCTCTGCATCATTGAGCTTCTGTGAAAAGGTGGTGCATGGATGTAATTTAAACAGGGTCTCATTGTACTGTGACTGCACTGCTCCCAAACCCAACACTGATGCATCTACCTCCACCACAAAGGGCTTAGCAGGGTCTGGTAGTTTTAATACTGGAGCTGATGTAAAAAGCTCCTTAAGCCATGTAAATGCTACCTTGGTGGTCGACATCACCTTTATATGTTTGGGTTTGCCCTTCAGTAAGCCTATCAGCAGTGCTGCCACAGTACTAAAGTTCCTGATAAACCCAGGTAAACGTTTGCAAATCCAAGGAACCTCTGTAACTCCTTTACTATTGTGGACTCCAGGCACAAAAGGCATGGCACAATAAGTCTATTTTGTGTCATTAAAAGAATTATGAATAATATCAAAGACTGCCTGCAATGCATTTTGAATCCCTTTTAGAGGACAATGGCTCCAGAGAATTTTAAAATAAAGATATGTGTGCGAGAACTCAGTTCTCTCCATTTTTGTTTGAACTTTTTACAAAAATCACATTATTTTATTAACCATCAAAATAATTAACATTAGTCAGTTAGGATGTGCCTATTCTGCAGCTTCACTCTATCCTGCATAAACTACTTGCATTAGAATAGTGTTTCCTTCTTGTGCATTTCATGTTCACTTGAAAAGTGTTGGCATGCTTTTAGCACTTTCAACCATTCAAGAGCTATGGATGAAAACATGTTCAGCAAATGACAAGTTTCTGCTGAGTTTATGATTTGAATCAATCAAATTCTGCCCTCTAATGGTGGACCACACAGAAGCCAGAAGTGAACATATATATGTGCATTGAAGTCCTGCTTCTTCAAAATATTTACTATGTGTCATGTTCCAAGATTACATTTCACTGATGGAACTGCCTTTAAAAAGTGCTTAGATCACAACTTCTTTATGAGCACATTCATTTGGACCTGTGAAGTGCTTCTGAATTGGAAAGAAGTCCAGTATTTGAGAATGACCTCTCTCTAACTCGACATTATCGCTGTGAGTTGCAGAGCTGGCTGCAGAGTTGTGCATTTTTTGAAAGCCTACTGTCCTTTCCTCTGAATAATTTTATTCCCAGAAAAGAAAAACTGCAAAAGGAGTATGGAAAGCATTTGACTGGGCAGCCCTTGGTAATACATGGCCTCCAAGCCACCTCCTCCTCAATTACAATCCTTTCTCCAGCACTAATGCACCAATAACACACCAGTCCCTTCTGGAGACTGCCTGTCCCTTTCCAAATTCGCCTCTAATTACTGCCACTAATTGAGCTGTTAATTCATCCTTTGTCTTGATTAGATGTTCTTCAGCTGGTTCCGGTGCCTGCCCTCTTTGGATCCGGGGACAGTTGGCAGCAGGCGTGGACTGTTTCCATCTTCGATCTTCCTAATCAAGGCTGCCCTATGATCACTGGGATAGCTGATGTTTTGTTTGAGGAATTCATAAAAGACACTGAAAAGCAGGTTCAACATGACAAAGCTTGCATTGTTAGATCTTGTAGACATTTTGTGCATCTTCACTTGTGATGCATCTGGACACATCATCATTGATGTTTCCTGAGATTGGGATCCTTCAACAATCTGTCACCCTCAACTTTGTCACCTTGAATCACCTTAGAGCTAGGGGGCTCGACTAAGCCAGGGGAGAGCCCAGACCAGGCCCAGTTAGGGGCCTGCCTGCCTTAGAACCAGGGATGCGGTGAGTGCCCAGACCAGCCCCTCGGAGGGGGCTGCCAACCTGTCAACCTGGGGCGTGATGAGTGCCCAGACCAGCCCCTCGGAGGGGGCTGCCAGTCTTACAACGCGGGGCATGATGAGCACCCAGACCAGCCCCTCAGAGGGGGCTGCCAGCCTGACAATCTGGGGCGCTGTGAGCGCCCAGACCAGGCCCACATACAAGCCTGCCTTCTGGACTGCAGCGACAAGCCCGCAGGGAGGTGTCTGGCATACTATGGGACAGAGAGCACCCTGCCGGCAGAAGGCCTTCCTGGAGGCGGGGTCGCCACCATGGACTTCACGGGGTCTCTTGCTAAGGGACCTGGCCTGTGGGACCAGGACAGCATTCTACGGTCCACACCCACGTCGCCCGGGCTGAGGGGAAGCCAGCCCGGCCACATGAACAGTGGGGGGACAAGGATGGGGAACGGGGGCCGTCCCCCCGCTCTTTTGGTGTGTTCTTTGTTAGGGTGGGTTTGGTTGGGCCCGGTTTTGGGGCTCTGCCGCCCCGGAGTGGCGGCTTTGAGGGGGGCTACTGTCATGGTTCGGTCGGCGGCTGTTAGTGGCCGCTGCTTTTCAGTTTGTTTGATTCTGTTTCCTGTTCTTGTTTTAAGGGCTTTTATTGTGGCGTCATGTTCTGTTCTGCTTTTGTCACGTGTCTGAGTTCCATCTGTTTTTGTTTCACCCCTGATTCAGTATTTAAGTCCTGTTTGTGTTCTTCTTAGTTGTCTATCCATCACCTCATTTTGATGCACTATATCCTGTTTCTTGTTCCTGTATCCTGGTGGCCCTTGTGCCCATTTCTGTTCCTTTTGTTTTTGTTTCAACAAAGTCATCACAGCATGGATTCCTGGCTTCTAGCCTTTTCTTGTTCCATGCCACGAGGTAGTTCATGGTCGAGGGTTAGCCCCCTCGACCCTGACACCACTTAACTGGCCTTTCTTACTAGCACTAATCAATAATTAGCTCTTATTTCAGGTAATCTGCATTTCACATTGTGAAATGTAAGAATGGCACACAGAATTATAAACTTAATTATAAAATTATAAGTAATCAAAAAGCCATATGATGTTCTTCCATGTCTGATCTTACTATGGCCTTGTCTCCAGAGTCCTCATAAGACCAAAGAAGAAAATATTTTAAATATGATTGGTAGAATTTAATATGTGGGAAACGTGTGTTTTTAAAACATCCACTAATTTTAATTATCAGTGATATTTAAAATTACACTCTGGGCGGTTGAATCCATGTGTCTGTTTATGCCACTTCTGCTGCTTTACCCAACAGATTCCAGCCCTTAAGAAGCTGCAGCCCCATCCCTGTTAGAAGACTTCACCTGGGCACCCCACAGTCCACCCCTGCCTCAGTTTCCCTGCTACCTCAGTGACTAGGGCCATGCACAGATAGTGCCATATTAGTTATGGATACTATGTATGCCCCAGGGTTCTTTGGCTTGTTTATTGCTATGTGGTTTTTCAGAATTCTGTGTTATTCTGTCTTGTTGGACTTTATTCTTGGTTAAGTGTTATTTGGAAGCTGTGTTTATTTAACTTGTTAGGATGTTGCAAAAATGTCTGATTGGCATTTTTTGAGCTATTTTAGAAGTGCTGTTTTATGGCCTCTTTCTTTTTCCTAGAACCTTGTTTACAGATCTGTAGGAGTAGATGTTCCCTTTTCCCTAATAATTTACAGTCTTCTGTTTAGATCCATATTTCCTAAACTGATGTTTAATGTCAGTCATTAGCCAATATTGCACCCAATGCACTTGCTCCCTCCATCAATGTCAAGCCAAACTGCAGCCCTCCATCCTTCCTCTTTCCTACTCTCTCTCCCACCGTCGTACCAGTCTCCACCTCTTCTCCCCTTGCCACTGCTGACCCTGACACCCATAAACCATCCATCACCATCACTGAGGACCAAGTGACAAGAGAACTTCTCAGACTCCAGTCTGGCTGGGGAGCAAACTGTCTGCTAAGCAGGTGCATGCCATCCTAGTTGCATGGATTTTGGACTACCTGACTGGAGCTCCTCAGGGAACTGTTCTTTCACCGTTCCTCTTCTTCCTGTACACATCTGACTTCCAGTACAACACAGAGTGCTGCAATCTGCAGAAAGTCTCAGATGACTCAGCAATAGTTGTATGTATCAAGGGTGGGGACAACTCAGAATACAGGATATCTGTGGACAGTTTGTAGACTGGTGTGAGCTGAATCAACTGCAGCTCAACATCCAAAAGACACAAGAACTGATGATGAACTTGCAAAGATCATGATCTCTTGTAACGCCTCTGTTCATTAAAGAGGTGGATGTGGAGCTTGTTTAGGATGACAAATACCTGGGTGTACACTTTGACAACAAGATGGACTGGTCTAAGAACTCTCTGGCCACTTACAAGAGGGGTCAGAGTAGGCTGTACTTCCTGCATAGACTCAGATCTTTTAGAGTCTGCAACACAATGTTGTGAATGTTCTATGAGTCTGTTGTGGCCAGTGCAGTTTTCTATGCTGTGGTGTGCTGGGGTGGTAGCATGAAAGTGGCAGCCAGGAAGAGACTGAATAAACTGATCAGGAAAGCTGGGTTTGTGGTGGGTAAGGAACATGGAAACAGTCTATCATGGACAATGTAGACCACCCACTCCACAGGGCAACAGTCTATGTGCAATACTATGCAATGTTCTTACCAAATATTATGTGCAATACCATATACTATCCTCTACATGGCGCTAGTGCAATATTACTACTTATATTCATATTATTATGGTTGTTTTCTTTCCACAGATTTTTTTTACTTCATTTTATTTTGGATTTTTATTAGATTCTATTTAGACTTACATTAGACTTATTTTATTTATTTTATTATTCTATTTTATCTTACTTTTTATTTTGCATTATTGTGGTCTCTTGTGTCTCTCTGTGTCTGTGTGAGAGGCAGTCACCACATAAACAATTTCCCCCAGGATAAAGTTTTCTGATTCTGATCATTTTCTCTCACATATTGCTAACATGGCTTTCACATAGGAGTCTATGTAAAAAGGGTTTACTTATATTACTGGAGACTAAACTGATCTAATCCTAATGCAAAACGTAAGACTCATCTCCAGCAAGATTAGTATTAAGGGGGCCGGATTCTAATGATCAGTATAGCTATCATGTAGCAATAATTTTAGCTAGCCAGTGAAACTGCTTTTACCCCACATCTGGGGGCTGATTAACTCAAAGGTTCATTCATTGGTGTGGCCTTTGCATTTAACAGAGAAAACACAGGAGATGGGAGCATCTTACCATGGCAGACATCTTCCTTCTAATTACCATACATTCAGAAATATATTTAGGTCAATCATTTCTAGTTCAACATTGAGTTCAACATCTTTTTATGCTTTACAGATACTCCATCAGCGAGCAACATAGATTTGGAAGCCAGTAACCTTAAGCTGTAAAATATAACATGAAGCTTTCTGAAATTTCAGGAAAAACATCCATACATTCTGAGTGCTGAGGCAATCTTTAAGATGCAGAAAAGACATATTTTCTGCTGTACTAAAAGAACCCCTGAAAGGAATGAAGCCAATAAGGAATGAGTAATTGTCAAATACCCATAACTGGCTGCATGCCTTGCATTATAATGTCTTGTTGACATAGACAAAATAATAAACCTAAGTCAGTAGCTGCACTTCAAGAAGCTTGAGCCTTCAGTAATGATGGTAAAATTCTCTTCACATCCTCAGTGGTGGTTTTAGGGACAATAACATGTTCTCATCAAAACTTGTACATAATTTTGAAGTAGGTGATTTTCATAAGACATACCCCATTTTCAAAAAATAATTCAGAACTTATGCACTGATATTCCTCTCAAACAATTTTATTAGTCTAAATGTCCCCTGTTGTTCAATTCAGCGATCTAGCTATACTAGAAATGTTTAATAAAGTCACCTTGAATATAAACACTTCAAGGTGACTTTATTAAATTAATGTACCTGGAGTGCATGGCATGAATAAATAGATTACAGTGTAAGGCTGAGGTAAACAGTTTGCTTGCAAGCTATTTATGTATATACAGAAAAATTGTCCTGGGAGAGATGCCGCCACAGAACATGAAACCCTGTGAATCCAGTAATGAAGAATCAATTAACAAAACCGCATGCTGTTTTAACACAGCAAATCTTTTCCAGTTTAAATACAGTTTAATATGTGCATTCTAATTTGCAGTTCATTGGCCAGAGCCCAGATTAATGCCCATGCTACACATTACACTTAACTGCCAGGGTGGGTTTTATAATGTGCATTAAAGCATTGACTTTGAATACACAATCAGCCTTTAATTTTGTAATCATATGTAATTAATTTCCTTTGTATTAAACAAATCAGAGTAAGCCGTTAAATTTAATTTAACATTTTAACTTGGGTGTCACTAGAAATGTGAAATTTGTAAGACTAAGATTATGCAGCCATCCAAGCATTTTTAATATTTAATGGGGAAGAAAATCTTTCGGTAATAGTACAGTAAAGCAGGCATAGTGATCTACTTTCAGTGGAAACAATAGCAAGTGTGATATTCAGCAGTTGGATGCTTTTAATATAGAAATATGTGTTCTGTGCCCAAAAACATGGCAACAAATGCTATTAACCCACATAATGACAAAGGTTGAATCTGAAATGGCTTTCTACTCCATCATAGTGTACATTATAGGAATTGAAAGACTCATATACCTTCAAAGAACATTCACTCATGTGCTGTACTGGAAAAATTGAGAACCACAGTTAGAGAAAAAGTGCAAGACATAAAAGTGCGACATTTAGGGAGTGCAATATAGGGAGTGGGTTCCGAATGAGCCTTTGGTTTCCCAGACAGGGATAATGCTTACTCCTAAACTAGACTGCATTCTGAAAGAGATTCTCCATGAAAAATCAAAATATGTTCTTATAATCTAGTCTAAACTAATCTTTATCTCTACTAGTGTAAAACTGCCACGCATATTACCCATGTCTATTTTATTTGATATGCTCACTACTAGAATGAAATCATGCATCTCTAAACTTACAAATTCCTAGAAGAGAAAATTATGCACATATTTTTTCATGTATCATACTTTTGCATGTAATAATGTAATTATGTTGTGTAGGAAATTTTGGAAAATTACTTTCGGACCTATTAAATGTGCTCACAATGCAAATAGTGAGCACATTTCCGACAAATAATAAATGAAGGCTGAAAAAAGTTGAGTCATATGGTTTTATATGATATACACATATTATTTAGTAGTATGTTAATACATTATGGTCACCCAAAATTTTCAAATGTGAAATATGTTAACTTGTAATTGGTTTACTGAACCAAACCTTTACTGTGAGAAAAGTCATAGTTTTAATAGCAGTGCTTCAGTGTCATTTCACTTGATCCTTGGTTATTGCTGACAAAGGAGGTAGGCTTTTCTGGGGGTAATCTGTATTTAAAGGGCTCATACCATGGATAAGTGATGTCACAACCCGCACATTTTCATATATTCACCCATTCTGGCTATATGGGTTTAGCCCTGTTCATTCACGCTTAAGTTACACAAAGGCACAATACAGTGCAACCAGTCAGAACAGATATCATTTGCATAGCAACTAAAACAACCTACTCAATTCAAAGGGATGAAGGTTGGAAAATGGTATATAAAGTCATTCATACAATATACATAAAAATCAATATCACTCCCTTAATTATCACGACTTAGGTGGTGTTTTCACTTTTAATACGCTGAGGCAGTAGCCCTTACCAGCTTTTATTAATAAGTTTATTGATACAGTTTCGATTGCAACTCAGTTTATAAATACAAACTGTATACATAAAGTATCATAAATTTAATACAGATAGCGGACATTTGCATTTTTAAATGCTCTCTACATTTTGCATAGAATGTGCGAGGATCCTTTTCATTACTACTACCACTGAAAGAAAATAAAAGAAAAAATATAAGATGCAGAAGAGAAACCCAAACAAGATGTTAGTCCTCACAAAACTGTGTCAAACCAGTTTAATATTTCCACAGAAATTTTTGCAGTGGGGACATTTAAAAAGGGTTGGCAAAGCAACTCCAATGGCAATTGTAATACGTTGGAAACCAAAGTCCAACTTTCTCCCCTCAGATTAATGTCATTTTAGTATTGTGATAGTCTAAAGAATCAAATGAGAAAAAGTACACATTTATATGCACACTGGTAATATTGCATTATATCCAGTCAAGAATGACTCATGTGTACCTTCTGTCCAAAACAAGCAAACAAACAACAAACAAACAAACATTATTTGTGCTCCTCGTACAAACCTGTATATACACGGCAACAGGGACCCCGTATTATGTTTGGGAAATGTATGGCCACAAATCACAAACCAAATCAAAACACACTCATATGAACACTCTTGAAGATAAAGGTTTTGTAAACGATTCTTTGTATGAACATATAGTTCTAAGAAAAATCTCTCATTGGTGTATAACATTAAACAGATCACATACTGCATGGTCTCATACAGTTTGCAGCAGAGGTTCTTTAAAGAACCATCTATTAAAAGATTCGTTAGTGAGCCAGAAGTGTTTCTTGAATTTAGAGATAGCACTGACCTTATACCAGGTATGAAATATTGTTGGAAAACATATTGTGATGTGTATTTCCTCCTGTGGGACAGTTAAATACTTTGAGCATGGACAACTTTTAGATTTAGAATTAGAATTAAAATGGGCTTGTTTCATTTTGAAGAACACATTTTGGTATCAGCCAGCAACCCAGATTTCAATATCACAACTGAGAAATTGTGGTATTGTGCAACTTCTTTGTGAGATCACTCCAAAGAACCCCTATGGCACCTTTATTTTAAAGAGTGTAACTAAAACAAAATA
>JBBPDD010000022.1:43696-55892 GCA_037974585.1 Bathyaethiops greeni | reverse complement strand
GGCCAGCCCAGTCACCAGACATGAGCATCATTGAGCATGTGTGGGGTGGGGTGAAGGAGGAAGCATGGAAGACGAAACCAAAGAATATTGAACTCTGGGAGGCATGCAATACTGCTTTCTTTGCAATTCCTGATGACTTCATCAATACATTGTATGAATCCTTGCCAAACTGCATGGATGCAGTCCTTCAAGCTCATGGAAGTCATACAAGATATTAAATTTGGATCCCACAGCACCACTACTTAATTTGCTGACATTTTTTTGTATTAGCAGTAAATTTGTTCAATTTCTGTACAGGCGACAAAACTTTTGTCTTGCCAAAATTTGACCTTTCTGTCTTGATTAAATGATAAATCTTTTTTCAGTGAAACTAATTCATTTCAATGCATTAAACATAATTTGGGAGGGTTTTAGCTTTTCATATGAGCTATTTCTAACACCAATTGATTAATTAAAAATCAGGTTAATAGCAGGTGTTTCTACAAAATAGATAAGCGACAAGACTTTTGTCAGGGACTCTACACACATTAACTCCAGTGTTGTATGTCTCTGTTATTTGGATAACCGTGCTGCTGTCAGTGTTATGGCCTGCACGCCATTTGCCTTTCTGATCAACCTCATTCCCCTCACCAGGGTGATCAAATGAGAATGGGTCAAATTTGAGGAGTCTTACAGTAACGTGGCTATAGACACTGATCTCAGCTTTTTGGCTATCAAGGAAATGTCCTGAATCTCAGTACAGAGAATACAACTATCTTTTACCAACTACATGACCGCAGTAGCCATTGCTATACACTGTAAACATTAGCACATGATACCGTGGCTGCGAGCTGGCCCCTCCTCCATCCTCCACTATGCTCTGCCTCTCTCCTCCTCATTATTATTTAAAGCTACAGACACAGAAACTGTGCATCCTAGGGAAATCTCATTGCGGGACTGGCTCTTCAGATACAGTATAAGGGGACCACTAAGACATATATAAAAGCATAAAAAAATCAGCATGTTATGAGTCGTTTAAGGTAAGGTGTTGCCTAACGCAGTGATCATAATGTGAAAATCAAAGAAACATCCTATACAGAATGTGAGTCCATCTCAGGGCAGACAAACATACACAAACCTATGAGCAATTTAGCATCTCCATCTAACATGCCTGGGTCCTCCCAAGCTGGTGCTCCTGGTATAAACACATGTAGACAAAATTTCACACAAAAAGCACCTAGTGAATCAAACCCATGACTTGCAAACTCAGAAGCACTGCTAAAGCTTAATGTGTGTTAAAAACAATTGCTTAGGTGCCTAAGAATTTTGTACTGTACTGCATACTAAAAAGACTGGCAGAAGACTGGCAATTTAGAAAATTGCCTATTCATTGTATTCAAAAGCCACTGACTCCATCTCGCTGGAGATAAAGAGAATGTCTTGTCACTTCAAGTCCACCCTGTAGAGCGATCAAAGCTTGAGCAAAGGGCTAAATCACTCATCTTAAAATCTAACTATATATAATGTGTTAAATTAACACATCAAAAAGAGACAGATTCAGCCTGCCCGACAGATTTTCTCTCTGTAATTACATGTCAGGGTGAATGGGCTCATAATTTTCCTGAGCTCTGGTAGTGTTTTTTAATCAATTGAAGCATTTTACATTGTTAGCTTACTCCCTATGAGTGTCTTGTCAGTTTTCATTACAGTCTACATTTAAAGTCTAAAGGCAATATTCGAGGAGAGTGTGTTTATGTATGTTCCCAAACATTTGCATGAAAGTCAGTCAAATAAAAAAGTTGTGTATTCCTTCATGCTGAATCATGACACTATATCACCAAGCTTCTATACGTTATTAAAATATTTGTATTTCAGTGTGTAAAGTAAACATAAGGCTTCATTCAGAATGACTGATGACACATTTGCAAATATTTTTTATACTTTTAAATAAGGACAACACACCAAAAAGTAAATAAAATGCTTTCTCATTTTTGTTGTTGCATTTGTTTAACATTTTAATAACCTGATCTAAAGTGGGGAAAACACTTCTTTTGAGTCACAGAGTGCATTTTTAATGAAACATTATTTATTTATGCATAAAACACACTAGTAATACCCTTTACCAATCCAAAGTGAGTTCTGAATGTGCTTGCACATTGAATCTCAGTGAAGAAAAATGAAGAATTGTGCTTTTAAGTGACCAAAAAACTGCATGCAAATGTTTGAACACAATCGTGTTTTGGTGTTCATTATGATGTTTTATTGATTGTAGTGAACTGTTATTATATAATATACAGTAGTGCTTTTGGGCAACCTCCAGTGTGATGGGGTGGTACTGTTAGGAGGCACTGGTTTGTTTATATTCCATCCATCCATTTGTCAAATGTTTTTTCAGTATGTTAAATTCTGCGAATTACAGTAAATGTTTAGAATGTGCCTCAGAATGTGTAGAAATGTGTTCTATGTAGAGCATGTGTACTTATTTTCACTTAGAAAATCAACAAAATACATCATTGTAATTTCTGCCAATCAGTGTTTGTCTTACACTTGCACTTTACCAATCCACATGAAAATTAGCATGCTTAAAGCCTCAATTGGCTGATACAGAAGATATTTGTACCTTTATTGGTATTAGCTTAAGAAATTTGATTTAAAATATTGCCAGTTGTTATGTAATTATGTATGTAGTTATTATGTAACGGTCACTAAATTGACAAACTACATTACCCCTACATTTTTGGAAGCATAGCAAGTTTCATTCATGAGAGGCACTGCAACTCATTTTTATATCTCAAAAACAGTTTAATCTCAAATTTGACATATTCACACTTGGCTCCATTTCCTATATATCCTACAGTTCAATTTGGCTCACTCCAATCAAAATCCAGCAGCCAGTGCACAAGTGTGTCAATTTTTGTGACCTAAATGTTAAAACTCTGCAACAGTGTCACATTCTTTAGAAGTATGCCAGATTTTGTGGAATTTTGTCCACAGAATGCTAAAACTGACACATTTAAATATGTCCAAACTACATAAGAAATAGACCAGACTTGGCTACACATTTACAAAAATTAAAATGGTCCTCTTGTTAAAAAGGTCAATTGCTACTGCTGCTACTTGTTCCAATTCACAGGTTTTGCTTGGATCCCTTGAAACAGTGATCTGTTGAACCATTATACTATGGCTAACATGAACATACAAATGAAGTAATTATTCCGGCAGCAGATTTGGACAAGGTAAAAGGGACAAAAAATGAACACTTTAAAACTATAAAGTCAAAGTAGAGAGTTAATATTTTGTGGTCCAGTGCTAGGTGTATATTTTCTTCGTTTGCCAGCTGTGTCGTTAGAACTAATCTCTGGTTAGGAGTGGCAATAGAGGTAGCAATGCAGTGTGAGTTTAATTATTTCATTGCTTGCAATGTATGCATTATTGGATTAATTGTTTCTTTAAATGTTCTCTTCATGTTTATTACAAACAAAGTTTAGGTGCTAACCTAGTCCTGCCTCACAATTTCATACAACATGCCTTGACAGAAAACCAGGGTACAGGTGGAGCTGAAGATTAAAGACTCAGATGTTCCACTCTCAGAACACATGAACATCAAAGTCATTATCAGGGCATTTCCTATGAACTGTCTTCTGCAGACATTGCTTACCTTATGTATAATGCAGAGGCCTGTCATGTGCTCTGGCACAGACTTAAAATTATTAAATGGAGCTTACTTCTGTAACAACCTTTTCTGGGTTAGGTCAGATCTAATGGCTGCATACATTTTCCTATAGGGGTGCCCTGAGTTCACTGGGTTCTGGTTTTAGAGCTAATTAGTTATATACCTTCTGAATTTTCATAAACAATATGTTATAGTAGGGTTCCTTTCAGAATAAGTGGGTGTTATAGGTCTTAACCAATACCTGTAACCTCTAACCTCTAACCAATAACAATATCTCTCCTCTTGTCAGGAAGAAGACAAGATTGACTGGAGGTCAAAGCCCAGACACAGACACACGTGCAAAAGCAGGTAAGCCACGCACTTTGATCTGAGAATGCTCCTGCTCGTGAGTAGAAGCTTCCACTAGAAAAACAGGTAAGATAAACAGGTAAGTCCTGGATAGCGTCCGGAGTGAGATGGAAGGGTTGACGTGATGGCTTGGTGAGTGTCGTTGCTGCAGTAGAACTGAAGATGGCAAACCCCAAAACATTTCTCCAACATTTCGCCCAGGATGACTTTTATAAAGCATTAGATAGTCGCCGGACTATTACATAATCCAAACGGCATACCCAGGGTCTCGTAGTGGCCAGTGAGGGTTATGAACTTCCACTTGTCGCCCTCTCTGATGCCCCCCACCAGTTGTAGGCGCTCCAGATCCAGTTTGGGGAACACATTGGCACCAGAGAGGGCGTCCAGGGCAGTGTTGGTGAGTGGGAGTGGATGACGTTTTTGACTGTAATACAGTTGAGCCCCTGAGAGTTGATGCAGAGACAGGGACCCTCGTTTTTTTTCTTAACAAAGAAGGACCCCGCAGCCATGGGGGATGACAAGGGTCTGAGGATGCCATTGTGGATCATGGGTCATGAGCCAGGGGTGACCGAGGACGATGGGTGGCAAGGTGAGCTGAGTGACATAGAAGGAAATGGACTCGGAGTGGTCATCGATCTTCAGCGTGAAGGGTGGAGTACACTGGGTGATAGGGCTGATGGAAAGCAGCCTACCGTTTGCACCGCCAGGGTGCAGAATTCGGCTGTGTAACGGCTCACAATGCCATCTCCCTGTCGCAGGTGACAGAGACGTAAATCGATCCCCACCTTGCTGGAAGGCGGCTTTCAGTTCTTGCAAGATGTCGGGGTACGAGAACACCAGATCTTGATCGGACCTCAGGACCTCAGCCCAGACATAGACACACACGAACGAGCAGGTAAGCTTCCGCTCGGCAGTAGAAGCTTCCACCATTAAACCCGCATTCTCACACGCACACAGACAGGTAGAGGATGGTTCCGAAGAACCTGAGCACTCACGACAAGTCTAGTTGGTTGTGTATGTTGCTTACCCCACTGACCCAATTTGACCCAGAAAAATGCTAAGATGATCCCGGAGACTGTAGCAGAAAAGGGTGGAAGTGGTAAAGCCAAGCACAATGACATTCAGACGGAATATTGTGGGAAATAACAATAACAATGGTAAACATTTTCCTTATCTTTGCCTTTTCTTTTTTATTCAAATGGGGGATCTAGCAGTGTCTAAGATGGTGCTTCATTTTTGTCATCTTCAATTCTCCTTTAGTCTAGTTATAAACTGCAGAGTTTAGGCACGTTTTGCTTTTTGCTGACAGCCATGCATGCTAGTGGACTGTGATCAAGCAATTCTATTCTTCTCTTTATGATATATTTCAGCAGATCTGTACATATACGCTGTAGTTTGTGCATAATCTGCTAACCAGTCAGAAATTAGTTTTTACTTTGCCTAAGCCATGGCATTTGGAGATTTTATTCCCAGTGAGGCCACAACCACCCATGGCCAGGTAGGATGGTCCTCACAGTCCGTGTTCTGCTTGGAGCATGTTGAGTTATGCATGTAGAATAAACTGTAGAATTTTTTATTGTCCGTGGACTAATGATGCAACAACACATAACTGGCCAAAAAAAAAAACTCAGCAGGCAGATACATTTAGTAACCTAAAATTAGAAGTCTCTGTTAAGGTCTGTAATTCTTTAACAGTTTACCTGAGATGAATGTGCCTATCTTCAAATTACAGACAACACGCTATATTTCAACTTCACTGGCTGAGCTGAAGAAACAAACATTGTCTCAGGACGTTCATGCTTCTAGATTGCATGGTATGTATGTAGAAGAGTGTCACACCCATGAAGGTAAAGTCTTTCCACAATGGTGTCTTGCTGCCTACTAAGTCGCAAGTTGGAAAACACATCTCAGTATTGCTGATCATAAATCAAAATTAATCAAACCAATTCACAACTTTGATTTAGCTTTTGGCTGCAGAGACAGGACAACATAAACAAGCCATATTTTCTTACCGTATAAAATATCGATTATGTCGGGAGAATGTGTGGTGCTCGTGATGCACTGCAGGAATATTGATAACAAGATTTGCATGTCCGTCCAGATGTTAGGGAAAGTTTATTTGATTTAAAGACAATAGAGCTGTCAGCCATGGCCATTCTCGTCAGTGCCAAGAATTTACTGCATGGTGCAGATGCGCTTGCTGTTTGAATAGTGATCAGAACTGAGTTTTACTCTGGCTTTGTCTCTTGAGGATGGAATGTCTAGGTTGGAATCCTTCAAAAATACATAGATTTTTAGATAGATAGAGTATTTTCTACAAAAGCATAATTATGCATAATGTACCAAATTAAGAAACATATAGGAATGATCAATGAATGCCACCAAATGAATTGCAATTCATGATTTTTTTCTCATATAAAATTACGAGACTATGTGCAAATTAAATAAAGGCACTGCATTTCCCATAATGCCCTGGAATCTTTATTTAAATAATGTTCAGTAATGAAAGCTGTATAACAACTGTTCTCATTATGGAGCTAATAGAAAGTGCTCCTGGAAATAATAGCATAGAAGTACTTATGTTAGCAGCTATTCATTTGAGGCAGAAAAAAACTATTTCATGCCAAAAAAGCATAGCAGACATTTCTATTAAAGGCAAAAGTTAAGATAGCAGTGCAACTAATGGTGCAACTAATTTAGTACACATTTAGTAGTTGTGGCTTTGTGTAGAAACAGTCTAACTAGGAATAACTGATAATGCAAAATGAGATGCCACAAACACTAATAATATATATTTTTTTACTGTGGCCCAAATTAATTAATTCACATGCATGTAGTTGAAATTCTTTAAATGAAAGCATGAGCAGAACAGTCAGAAGACTCAGGAGACAAAGACATGTGTTCTAAGGAAATAAACCTGTCTTCACATCAGTACTTTGACACAAAAGACAGATTTTAATTCTTTGGACAGTACTTCCTGGTTAGACTGTTCAGTTAGAAAATATGTAGTTTTCTTGTTTTTAATGCAGCCTGTTCCGCTCCCGTGACTCACAATGAAATAGCCCGGTCAGTGCTCCCCATAATTGTGAGTGTGTCCCTGTAAGCAGTCAAGATCAGCAATGGTAAATGGAAAAAGTAAAAAAAGAAACTATTGCTGTACCACCAGAGCACAGAAATCAATAACCATAACCCAGAAAAAATGAGTGATAACATTCAATGCTTCAGTGACCTTTCAGTAAACATGGTGTGTTTTTAATATATGAGCTACCTAAGGGCCCAAACACACAACTAAATTCAGGGCTCAGTACACAACAGAGTAGGCGTGAGGTTGTCATTGCACTGCATTTTTTTTCTCTCCCATCATGTATTTACATGCATTAAGTTGTCAAAAGTGCCATAATAAACTGTAACTCCCTCCTGAGTGAAATCATTCAGCCATATTTCCATCTAGCACAGCAAACTACAAGGAGGAGCACACAGTAGTGATGCGTGGATCAGAGCTATTTATTGACCTGCTAAGTTGTTTATAAAGTAGCTGCTTTAGCATTTTCTGACTAACTTACCTGCACCCATTACATTTTCTAATCAACTGCCTTGACACTCTCAATTAATAAAAACAAATTATGGGACCAAAACACACATACATCTGTATGACTAGGTAACTAATATTTTTAGGTACAGTGTGAAGCTTTAGCTTGGAAACCATCATAAATTAGACCAGTGTTAAAATCTTAAAATCACTAAAGTCAAGTAGCACTTGGTGTAGTTTAATGTAGAGGGCAACACTGTTGTCTTTCACTCCACAAACAGTAAAAGAACGGTATGTTCATAAATCAAATCAACAGTACAAATATTCAAAATGTGATGTTAAACAAAACAAATATAGGATGTTGAAAAAAGACAAAGTTGAGATGGTGTCAGATTTGTAGACCACTGATCTAGAGAACAGTGGCTTAATTATGCAGCACTGCCCCTTCAGCTCCATCTTCCACTCTCTCTGTCTTCATCATATGTTAGGAAAGAAAATGAGTGGCCTGTTTGAAAAGGTGAAGAAGGAGATAAAGGTGTAGGAAAAGGTGTCATTATGTCTCTCTCTGTCTGTGAGAGGACAGGGGAGGTGGTCTTCCTTGTGACAGGCCCATCTGTAATTCCCCAGGATGTTAATGAGGCCACCAGGCCGGTGATGAATGTCGGGGTTAAGCTGGAAGAGGAGCAGGGTCTCTTTATCTAACTCCCGAACCAAACGCCAAACAACAAGACCCTCAATCCGGCCCCCATACCACTCAAGTCACTGTCTCTAAGATCCATCACAGCCTTCGATTATTGATCATCTGTCTGCAGTGAACAGCAGGGGCACCTGGAGGTCACAGCCTTCGTGTCTGATTCCATGCTGGCTCCATTGAGCCTGTGCCATTCCTCACAGCTACCCTCCCAGCATCGCCCTGCAGTCAAGAGCCACAGCTCTCTGCCCTCTGGACAACCTTGCGGGCTGGCTGTTGAGCTGGATGTCACACTAAATGAAAAGGGCCATATTTATCATGGGACTGAGTGGCTTGGGGTGTGGACAAATGATGTACAGTGCCAAACCACTCAGTTCAGCTTATTTTATTTATTATAGAGTTTTTGAGAGAGGGGTCAAAACAGAAAGTTTAGATCACTGCAACAACTTAATAAGCTCATGGACTAAGTATGCTCGATAGGATTGTATGTAGATGACAGAACTACCATTGGCATATGTGCTTTGATCCCCTAAATGATCTGCAGTACAATTAAGGTTTGGGAGGGATGTCATACAAAGTCCACCTAATATCTGGAAAGCTAATGAGCTCATGAGTCTCTAAGTGACTCATCTGGAAAAATGTCAAGTTGAAATCTCAGTTGTGCCCTGCACCTTCATGTTGTTGAGGTCCTCAAGAAAGCAATTAGCTGTTTTGTTATGCATTGGATAAGTTTTGGCCATTTCTTGCCAAAGAATCAAGCAACAGTCCCTGAAGGTTTGAACAGCTGATGGTTAGGCAAGCCTACATACACAGTGGTGACAAAGGATTGATATCAATTCCCAGCATCTGCTTTGGAGGTAGATCGAAGAGAGAGGGTGGGGGGATGCTGCATTGTGAATTTTAGGTGGTGGATGAAGCTTGTGCTACTCTAAATCACTGAAACATACGGCTGGTTATTTTTGTTCAAGTACTGACAATATCCACATCAGTACTTGAACTCAGTACATATGCATATTGCTTGTTTCACAATAACAAAATGTATCACAATAACATTAAAATATTGCCATATAACCCTATTAGCAGTTACTGTCATGCTGGGAATCCACTGTCAGATGAAGAAATAGAGAGTGCAAAACTTCATTCAACATCTAGAACCATTCCTCCTGCACTGGAAATATCTTTTCACTAGAAGTAACTTTCCAACAATTTCTCTTGTGTCTTAATAATTTATTCTTATCAATGTGCATGCGGTTGTTGATTTAAAATAAGTTAACATATTAAGTGCTTTGCATAAAATTAAGTGCTTTGCATGAAATAGTTAAGAACCTCTGGAAACCTCTGGAGCTGCTTAGCAAAAAAAATTAATAACTTAGAAACTACTAAAATAATAACTCAGTTCTAATGAAATACACTATTGTTAGCAATTTGACAGTTGATTTGGATTTGACTTAGGCAAGGAACTATGAAATGTATGTATATTGTGAAGTGGAAGCTGAGACTATAAGTAGTTATGGAATTCCTAAAGGACAGTCATCCTAAAGTCATAGATCCTAAGAATCTAAAAACAGTGCAAATATTTAACCTAAAAATGGCATACGCAAGGCATATGATGTCAGCACTCAACAGCACTGAAAACTTTCAGCTGTTTTGAATTTAATTCAGTTCAATTGGGAGGAGCCAAGACTCAAACAGGGATCCCATCCTCCCCTGGTTGAACCAGAGAGAGAGAGAGAGAGAGAAAGATAGTCTCTATTAGGAAAACTAACAATAGAAGTTCTTAGTGTACAGCTTAATCATTGTTGGGCTAATGGTGTAGGTACAGTTAAGACTCAGTAGATTTAGTTTTTGTCAGAAGAGTAGCTTGAAAGTCTGCAATCCACAATAACAGATGTCACGAATAAGGCACTGGCTGTGTAGCATGGATGGTGAAACCATAGGCGTCTTGAACATGAGTGAGGAGGTGAAAATTCCCACCAGAAATCAGTGTTCTCACTCACGCATACAGCAAAACAGACAACAACGAAGGGTCAGTTTACTCAGTGACTGAGTAACTTTTCAATACCTTGTTCCTATTTATATAGGAAGTGATGCGTTCACTTCTGGTCTCTCTTGCGCATCACGTGACTGATGTGTGTGACAGTATCCCCCTCTTCCAGGACTGGCAGCAGACAGAAAAATAAACAGGTTTTATCTGAGAGATGTGGAAGATTGGATGTATACGTAGACAGGCAGGCAGCTGGAGCTGGTAGGTGACAGGGTTGGAGCCGGGTTTCTGCGTG
This sequence comes from Bathyaethiops greeni, assembly GCA_037974585.1. NCBI lineage: Eukaryota > Metazoa > Chordata > Actinopteri > Characiformes > Alestidae > Bathyaethiops > Bathyaethiops greeni. The sequence goes on along the minus strand of JBBPDD010000022.1, from coordinate 45,393 downwards.
GAGAATGATATGTTGAGTAGAGAGCCAAACCTTGTCACCAACAATCATCCTGGAGGGCACCTGCAGACCGCAAATCAATTTGAGGTTTTGCCTATATGAGGTAGCAGGCCCAGGAGTGCTGACAATCCACTGCAAAGCGCTGCGTTTGTAGGTTGGTCGACTCACTGGGAGCTCAGGCCCAGTGTGTTCATTCTTTATCCATGGAGCCAGGGCCTCATAATAGGCTGCCGGGGGTCTCTAATATCCCCTCAGGCAGTTTGCACCACCACGGTCCTAAACTCTGATATATACCAGCTCACCAGATGGTAACCCTAAAACAGGTGGTATAAACGAGACTCAAACCTGAGGAGATAAAGTGAGGAGATAACCCACACAATTACTCTAATGGAGAGTCACTCATAGAGAGTGTAGATTCCCACCGGGAATAAGCCATCTTACTCACACACACAGCAAAAGAGATAATAAGAAGGACCCGGTGTATTCACAGGAAGCTCTCAATACCTTGTTCCTGTTTATATAGGAAATGACGCGCTCACTTCTGGTCCCTCTTACATGTCAAGTGACTGGTGTGTGCGACAACAGAAACAACAATCTCTGCCTGAGCTTTGACCAGCAATTGCTCTTGGATTAGGGAAGAGTATATGGAGAGTTGTAAGCAGCCAGACCAGTCAAGGATACTTGGGTAAAGGGCCTCTGAGATTGCAGACCAAGGGGAAGGTAGTGACCTGGGGCCTCAGTGGTGATCACTTGGTCTGGTCCCCTACACCCTTCACCTGACATGAAAAATTATTTACAGAAAGCCTGATTAAACAAGTAGGTTTTCAGCCTATACTTAAAATGTTATTTGGAAGAGTATTCCAGAGCTAGGGGCTTCACATGAAAATCCTCTGTGCTGTAGCTTTCATAAGTCTAGGAATAAGCAAATAACCAGCACCTTAAGATCCAAATGAGCATGGAGGTCCATACGCCCATGCAAGAGGTTCAAGAGTTCTTGGAGGTGAACATAAACATAGTTGCAAAACTGGTCAAGAAATGAGATCATAGATGTTTTATGATGACAAAAATTGGTTTCACAAGAAGGCAAGGAACCCCTGAACATTTAACAGGCAATTTACGTATCTTCAGCGGTCATAACCCACATCACCTTCAGCAGTCATGATCCACAAGTTACCAAAAACACTGCAGTAACTCTACAGCACAGCTCATGTTTTTTCTCCATTGCAGCGTTTACCCAAATGGAAGCTTGATCGAGGGGCTCTACCCACAGGGAAGTTTTTGAGGAGCTGTAAGGGTTGAGAGGATTAGTTCTGTCATCTAGGCGCAATAAAAACATGCTGACAGAATTGCCTCTGCTATCTCCAAGCCAAACACTTTGACATTCTAATGCAGCACTTTTTCAAAGACACAAACGTATCTTAGAATATGCATCAGACTACGTAGTGCTGGGCCGTTAACGGTGTTACCGCGAGACTCCTATCGCGCTATTAAAAAAATATAGCCGTTAATCTATTCACAAATTTGGGTTGGGAGCTGGGTCTGTACTACGCAAGCTATGATGACTTTCACATTGATATTTTGGTGCGGATTTACTCTCTCTCTCTCTGTCTGTCTGTCTGTCTGTCTCTCTCTCTGTCTGTCTGTCTCTCTCTCTCTCTCTCTGTCTGTCTCTCTCTCTCTCTCTCTCTCTCTCTCTCTCT
>JBBPDD010000022.1:13740-23954 GCA_037974585.1 Bathyaethiops greeni | reverse complement strand
GGTGTACATTACATTTTTAAATACATGTACAATGCGCTACTTTTTCAAATCAAGCACAGACAGCTCAGTGTGATTTAGTATACTGTATGACTTAAAGTAAACAAAATTTCACCACTACTGACAGACATTTCAGACAATTCCTGGGCTGAAGTGGACCAATCTTGGAAAAACCAATCTTGGAAAATCAGTGTTGCAAAAACTGATTCTAGACCAGTACCCTTTCCCTTGACATGGTTTGTGAAAACAGAGTCTATTGTCTAAAAAGGCTGCTCAGTTTTGTTCAGTTTTTCTAGTGTTTGTGAGCTTCTTGGCTCTAGTTCTCCAGTCCAGCAAAATTTACACTCCAGGTATGTCATGACTACATGTGAGGGACAGTTGAAAATTAGGTCTTTTAATTCCTTTAACTAGTATGTCAGTCATAAATTGTAGAATTTGCATTTATTGATGGCTTTGACTTGCCTAAAGATTATTCTCAAGATGCCACACTACTTCCAGGGTTCACACAGCCTGACTTGTTAGCATGCACACTAAAATGAAAAGCAAGATGCTCCATGTCATTCAAGCTGTGGTAACATGTGTGAAACAGGCCTAAGACTGGCTACCCACTATTCACATCAGACAATGGGTGTCTGAGGGACAGCAGTTTTCCCTAACAGCTATTTGACAATGAATCAATACAATTGCACAGTTCGCTTCACAACAACCAGGCTACATTTTGTCCACCCACAGAAAAAGGCCTTATTAAGTTGCCTGTAAGTAAATGCCCATTGTCTCGATGCATTAATAGTGCCTTGAGCTCCTCCGTGAGTCGAGTCCATTCTTTTTACCCTGTCTATTTTCATTTGATCTTTCATCCCTTGAACAAAACTCCCCTGATAGAAAAACGAAGCCACTTGCATAGTCAATATTTAATCGACTGTGACTCGCCGTGATCAGCCAGCTGCCCCTTATTGCTCAGGGGACGCACGAAGGAAGAACAACAAATGCTTTGACGGACATTTCAGATGATTGGCTTCTCTGTAGCTGTAAGTTGCCATGAGCTTGTGAGACCCCAAAGCAGATTAAAGCAGGGCCTGGGTTCTTTTTTAGTGTTTTTTTTCTCTCCTTGCAGCTTAAACAGCTTGTGACAGTTTGCCGTCTCGCTGCGCAGCCTACAGAGGCTCATGCTGCCACACGAGAGCATCCCTGATACTGCAGTTACTAGGCGACTGGGCCTTGAGGCCTTGCATCATTGCCAGAGTTCTGACAGGGAGGCCTACCACAGGAGAACATTATCTTTAGGCCGCTTCGTATGCATTTCGTGGCAATGGGCCGACTGCAGCATTTCCATTACAAAAGGTAACGAGGATAGGATTGAGGTGAGAGGCCTAAATCCCTTGAGCGCACCGTGCTGCACTGGAGGAAAGCTCCACAGCAAGCTGACGGCTGCTGCTGCTCACTGCTTGTCTTCTGCAGCTGTTGAGTTGTTGAGTAGCTACTGTGCTGTGTTTCAGAGAGTGAGAGAGAGCGAGGACTCATCAGGAGACACACACACACACACACACACACACACATGGACTGAATATTAATGACTTGCCTCAGCAAAGTGGCGGAGCACTCTGCTTTCACCTCCTTAAAGAAAATGACTCATCCACTCTTGGATTTTTTGCACCTATTAGCTTGTCACTCTGGTAATAAGATCCTTGTTTGAGTGGCGAAACACATTTACTCCAAGCCTGCAAAAGGTGCTATAAGCGCCAGGCCAAGCAAATGAGGGTAGAATCGACCTGATAATGTTAAAAAACTGAACCGATAAGCATAAGACATAAAAAAAATTGAAATGGAGTCAGCCACATACAGTGTTGTTCTGGTGCAAGGAGCCAACACCGTGCATGCAGAATAAATTCCCAGATGCCAGCTATGTATGACATGTGCACATATTGCATGAAACACCTCAAGGCACAGTGGAACAAGCACATGCATGGACACACACAAACGCGCAGGCCCAAGCCATTTGCTCCTAATTTAAAAGCAATGCTGACTTTTGCTCAGAGCAAATGTCATATATGTCTGAGCAAGCATTTTTTCTTCTTTCCTGACACGAATTGGTAAAATAACATAGCCGCAGTTTGCATGGGCAAACAAAAGCTGCCCTATTTAAACAGGGCGTAATTTGTATAGGCTGTCGGTTCACGGGTGCCTTAGGGTCCTGCCTTGCTAAACAGACGTGAAGGACAGGTGCAGCAGTAGTTGTGCTTGCTATCAGCAGAGAGTGTAATGAATGAATGATACACTGAGGCAGTAATTAGCGCTTGCGCGTCAATTGACCAACCATATCAAGGTCTATCTTTATAACGCATACTCAGCTCTGCCCGGCATCAATGCATTAATAGCACTGTGCTTGGTCAAACTTCTTTATAAAGGAAAACATAAATTCTTAAACATTTGCCAATAGTGTATACAATAGTTTTAAAGATTCTCATTATATGATGAATAAACTGGTAATGGTGGCACAAATTAGATAAAACTGCTCTCAGTTTTAGCATTTGGATGTTCAGTGCACATTTCATGCTCAGTGGCATGTGATTTTTGAATCTGCTCAGGTGCTACACAGATTAAATGTTTAATCCTCTTAAGTAGGCCATCTTCATTCTATGTTTACAGGATTTAATTGGGTGCAAGTGTGTCTGTCAGATGAGGCGAATACATGTAAACAAAAGAAAGTAGAAATCACGCATACTGAGACATAAGACAGGTGTTTTAAAAGCAACCAAAGCAAAGCAATAAACAGGGGGGGCGTGTAAGGTATAATTGATCGATCACACACTAAAGTGGTGTTTGGCCCTACACAATGGACAGCCTAGATCAGATAGATAAAGATTTTTGGCGTGAGAAATTGGAGGTATGGCGTGAGAGTGTGTGAAGACAGTCGTGTGTCTCTAAGAGTTGGCAGTCCTCCTTTCTGATAAGAGCTATGAAATATTGATAAATATGTAATAAGATAATTTCAGGCTCATATTTTAAATCAATCACTTAAATTGTTTTCCAGGACTTCTCTGTTAAAGAGCTTGAACATAATGTAAAGATTATTTACCCATCACATACTTTTTTTTAGAACTGCACATCTAAGCTGAGTGCTAAAGGTTAGCTGTATATTCATTCTCACACACATACACTCACAAAACACACAAAGCAATTCATATTTCCTGCAATGGATGATGACAAAAGAAGGACAAAGACACTGGGCAAATGTTTCTATTTTCAAGCCAAGAGCCCCTAGCATATGTGCAAGAGGGAACCCAGGGCGCTGGCTGACAGACCAGGCAGGACATGACAAATGACCATTAATACATACACACGGGTCAAGTGTGGGGGGTCACTGATTAATTATCACAGACAGGCTAAAAGGGGATACAGATGTCGAGACAATGGCCCATAGAGATGATTAAGAGGGCTTAGGTGATAGCTGCCAGGGTTTCTGTACCTCACTGATACAACAACCGCCTGATCCATCCATGAACAGCAGCCATTCTGTTCCATCCAGCAGTCATCCAGTGACCTTCCCTCTGTTTTCAGCTCCAGCTTTGATTTTAGAAATGGATGCAAGGACGCCACCCTCTAAATGTTTGCCAAGATGATTCCATCAGAGATATTAAATTATGTGAAATCATATTAGAGGGCCGGAAACAGGGAATCTGAACCAGGTGTATACGCTGATATGTTTACATGCTTGTGCTTTGAATCTTCTAATATTTTTTCTAAAAAAAATAAAAAAATAAATATTAAATATTATTAAATCATCTTTTTATGAAAACAATCACTAATGAAAGTCTAACTAAAATCAAATGTCACCTTACCTTGTTAGTTCATGTCCCTGGTGAGGTTTAGCATGATCCATGTCATTTGCAGGACAAAATTGATGTTTCCTAGTAATCTTTCATCAAAATGCAAACCCAATGGGGCTTAGAATGGGACTGCAAAATTAGGACATAGAATGAAGCAGCAAATTGAACCCTAATATACTGCTATATCTATGACAAATTCTAAAAGAAATTTCAAACGTTTAGAATGCTGTTTTTTATGCAATAATTTAACCAGTGACAGCTGAAGTATAACTGAACTATATGTATTGATGTCATTAGGCCAAGGATGCCAAACCTACATTCAGTATAACTGTACAGCTTTATTCATCATTGGGTGCATTTAAAATGACTTCATTTGTAATGAACTCCTTTCTCATTAGGTTTAAAGTAGTAATTTCATAATAATAATTTCAATTTGAGAAACCTAGGAGTTAGGACAAGGTACGATATTAAATGTGAAGCTTACAGGTACATAACAATAAAAACAATAAAACAGCGAACAAATAAAAATATTCATAAGTCACTGAATAAGATAATGATGTGATACTACTTAATTGCATTCATACTTGCTTCAGTATATTTTGTGACAATCCAATTGAATCGTTTGGAGTGTTGGAATTGTTGTGAAAAATGTCTTATGCAAAATTAAGTGAAAAATTTACTCACATACACAGAGAGAGAGAGAGAGAGAGAGAGAGAGAGAGAGAGAGAGAGAGACTTTTTGCATACAGCTTTAAACTGGATACCCAGTTTTTGCATACAACTTTATCTTCAAATGTCAAATGCACACATTTCAGATATGACATTTAAATGTAAAACTGGAGAGAAATATTTTGGAGGAATTGGAATTTAAGGAACGAGTACATTCAGTGAAAGTGACTGTGCCCGATGGCAAGATAGCTTCTTACAATAGCACTGTTTGGTTGAATGGGTTTACAGAAATCTATTTCATAATTGCACCGCTCAGATTAAGACGTTGTGCATTGGTTAAAAAAAACTCCTCATATAGACCTGAAGTTTGAGGTTTTCCATGCATGTTTACACTTTGTTCCACAGCTCGTGTTTACCACACAGAGAGTAAAAAAAATCAATTTCCATCATTTCACTTTGAGCTCAGTAATCGCTTGGCTTAATAATCCTCTGGAGTCACCATGTTGTGTCTCAACATCTTTCCTATTGCTGTGCATGCCTCCATTCATACCTTTCCTCCTGTTCTGTAGCCAGCCGTGCCAACCATAAAATCTTCATTGGTCTTAAATGGCAGCAGAAGAAGCTTGATGGTGGTAATAAAGGTATAGGATACAGCCAGCATCGTCTTTGTTCAGCTCTTTGTTGGAAAGACTGGTCTTGTATTACTGCACTTAGACAGTGTTATTACACATGTTTTAATAATGAACACTAGACAATAAAGGGAACATGGGTGCTAAAACTGGAACTTAGAGGCTTAGAATTCAGAATCAAAGATTTTTTGTCCAGCTTAAAGATTTACAGCACACCTTAATCACAGCAACCCCAAATAATTATGGTTCCACTATTCTCCCCCTCCCGATTTGAATCTAACTTGGTTACTTGGACCCAAATAAAATCTAATGTTAAATGTTAATATCCATGCTGAATTATACTTTTATCTGGCTTTGAATTACAGGAGAATTAGGGTTCTCAAGCTTTAGTGACGAATTACACCGTTTCTTCAGAATTTCAGTATGACTAAATGGGTGAGATGTAAACAAAATCATTGAGAGTAGACTGATGTGAAATGCTCTAGAGTCAGTAGGACTGAAACAAGCATGACATTTAGCTGACAAGTCACTGCCAAAAAATAAAAAAAGAATTTAATTATACTTCATTGTTAATTTTACGCAACTGTTTAAGTACAAACCTAAAATTGCCAAATTAGTGGCTCATTAGTGGCTTGCCCTCTAGATAACTAGCTAACTGTAGCTAGCACTATGTTGTATGGACTTGAAATTAGGTGCTTAACTACTGTTCATCTGTATCTACAGTTACACAGAATCCTAGGCAATCAAGTACAATTGCTCTTGAGTATGCTTGGCTAACTTTCTATGTTACTTGCAGCAGCCTTCTATACCAAATCTAAATATGCATCACAGTGACTCAGTTTTATTCCTTTTTTTTATACTTATTTGCCTCAACCCAGCTAATTAAAACACTCTAAATTCACATTCTGTTTGTTTTGCAGATTATGTAATTTTTCACACTGGTGGAAATAGGGACAAGATGCCTAGAACATATAATGCCTCTAAAAGCTGGATCGCAGATTCACAGATGTGGGTATTACATGAAGTGGTTTAAATACATTTCCTGTACCCTCTGAATGACTTTTTATTTACATCTCAGTGATAGAATTATGCAGAAATGTTATAAAGATCTCTATAAATCCCCTTTGGTAGACAGCCATTTAATACAGCCAGCTCAACCCAAATACTTAGCACAACAACATCATCTAATGCAAGTGACTTTCCAAGCTATTCTTCCTCAAAAAAGGTGCCCATTTATCTTCCTGAGCCCAAGTACGACCCGCAGCGTCTGCTCGTCTAAAGATCACCCCGCCTCCATCCAAAGTTGTGTAACATTTCTAAATCAATTAAGATTTTAATTAATGAAAGGCAGCACCTGTGGCAATGAGCAGTCACCAGGGGACAGTGGAAAAATGTCAGTGGCAAAATTAATTAAGTAAAAGGGTTCGTATCAATTCTTCACAAACAAATCTGAGGTAAATTGGCATACTAACAATTAATAAAATAAACAGGATTGCCTTAGCTTTGATTCTTGAGCTTTGTTGTGGGCCCCCCAGAAGATGCATAGAGTCTGTATGCTGCGTGGTTTTTTTTTTAGTGCTGAACTCTGAGGAGGCACTTGGCTAATTAAAACAAAAGCATCTTTATGGCTCTCAGCGGCTGCTGTGTTGTGGTAAGGCTGAAAATATCACAGGTGAGAAAATTCAGTGGTGCACACATAAAAAGGAAGAACATCTTGTTCATGGCCTCTGGCTTTGGACATGACTCAGACAACTAGTAATATGATCAAATGGACGCAATATTATAAGTGGTAGTAGTTCTGCACTTGGTTAGAAAACACAGAAGTGGTTCTTGAATTTATTGAGAAAACATACAGAGGTAATATTAATTTCAGTAGCTCATTTATAAAATGTGCATAAAATTTCAGAGATAAAAGAAATTAATTATCCCAAAGAGTAATTAAGCCAAACTCAAGTTAAATAAGGGAGTGACCTGTGTTTTTCCAAGCCCCCTTGGATTTCTACTTGGCATCATGAGATTCATAACCAAAAAAGAAAATGTTGTAGTTAAAATAGAATTATGTTCTATAATTATATTGAGTAATTTTTTGTCTAATGAGCATAACACACATTGTTCCCATTGTTTCATACCCTCTCTTTGCCCCTGGCTACCCTTTACCTAACGTCTTTAGGCTGTAAGAGTAAGTTACTATATTTTCAATGCTGGTTGGTTTTAATCTAAGTGGACATTACAGTGACCATTTTCAAACCAAGCATAAGTACAATAAATTAAAAACACTGCTAAATAAAAGTTTTAAATTATAGCAGGTCTGGAATTTTATTAATTTCTGAAAATAAAGGAAAACATTTATTTAAATTAGTGATAGGCACGTTAGCGATTATCACGTTAATGCATTGTTTCGGCTACTTAACGCTGACCATTATTGTGTCCCATGGTAACACATTTTCTTTAATCCTTTTAGGATACTCCTTGTAGGATACTTGCCTCCGGACCAAGAGGTCATGGGTTAGAGAATGAAAGTCGCTTTGGACAAAAACGTTAGCTAAATGCTGTAAAATGAGAAAAGTAATGGGACGCTTTACACCAACCATTACACCAACAGGGACTTTGCCTTCAGATACATAGATTTTCATATAGAGTTGCTTCCCCTTTGCAGCTGCTGTAATGGTGACTCAACACATACTCTGGACTCTGAGGGGAAATTTGCTTTGGATTTATATTTAATTTGATTACATTAATGTGTCAGTTGAGATTTACAGAAATGTTTGAAATGCAGCTGTGTAACTGTGTTAAAGGGAACACTGCTGTTAAAAGGCTTCTTATTTGGTTGGGTCTGCTAACCAAATGTTATTGCACTTTTGTTCTTTAAACGATTTCTGCATTTTTGCATATAATAATGCGTAGAATACTGTGATTAATCATGAATTAAAAATTAACCATTGCCCTTTATTAAATAAAATATTAAAAACCAAAACTGAAGCTGAAGTCCACAGCTTTCTACCGGCCTGATGAAAACAAAATTTTTCTGTAAAAATCTGATTCAAGTTTAGCACTCCTAAAATTGAGGAGGCTTGTGAAAACAGATTGTCAAAAAGTCTGCCTACAGCATTCAGCTACATGTTATAGCTCACAGTAATTCATACTGAGTCCTAAACCACCATGAGTCTGTTAAGCACGTTGAGCAGGTTGACAGACATTTTAGCAATGCATTTATGGAAATTGTTGACTTCGTGTTTTTATTATCAATGTTAGACTCAAAGAAGGAAAATCTGGATACCTAACATGTCTTTGCTGATCAGTTATATCTGAGGTAAGTTGAAAAATGTGTCAACTTCTGCTAAACTATTCTAAAATAGGACTATTATGTCAACTTCTATCATGAACTTTACTATAACTACCTTATTACAAGGTAAAAAGAGTTGGAATTTCAGGTTGATTTTAGGCAGGCTTTCCCCTGGAAACCTCTTGAAATTCTATTTAATTAGGTTCACAAAAGTCTTAAAATGAGGGATCTTCAAATTCGGCTTTGAAAGCAATGGCAAATCATTCTCAAGCAAGGTGTCATATCCGTGCTGCCTCAACAATCCCCACAGCGGTCTGAGTCACAGGTCTACTGATCTGAGGTTTCCCTGACATGCCCCACCTCCACATGTAGGTTTTGGTTTGGTGTGCTGCCTGGCAAACACACGTCTTATGTCTGCCCTTGTGTTCTCCTTAATGATTATCTGCTCCAGTTTTCCCCTGTGAATCCAGGTGTCTCGTCTTACTCGTTAACCCAGTGATTACTGTTTTGTCCATATGATTGGTCTGCATCTTCCTTTTAAAACCACCCAGAAGGATCCAGCAGCTCTGCTTCCCCCTTCGTGGAGAAGTGTAAGAGCAGCCCTCTCAGCTCTAGTCTAGTCTAGTCTAGTAGGCTTTGATATGGCTCCATCAATCTCTCTTGTATTTCCAGTGTTAACATTTCCAGGACGTTTCCCTGTGGCTGACGCATGACGTAGAGCTTCTGTTACCCCCTGGGTTCCTTGTGATTCCCGAAAGTAGAGTTAAAGAATATTGGTCCGGATCACTTCAGGGGTGATAACTTTGCAGCTTTCCCTTATCTTGTGTCCTGAGCAAAGAGGGCGGCTTCTGCATGTCTGTTAAAGGACTTTTCTGGCTTTCAGCTAAAGCACTGGTTATCTCTTAAAGACTGTGTGAACCTTCTTTTGAATTAAAACCTGTTTGTGTTCTGCCACAGAACACGACACCAGGTTACAAAATTAAAAACCTAAAAAGTGAAATATCAAACTTTTTAATGTGCTAGACACTGTAAAACTCATTTCAGCTACCAGACTTTCATCCATCTTTTGAAAAGGGACCTTGCCTTGTACCTGAGGTACTGTTTAATTTAAGTAACAATACTTTTACTCAAGTATTTTAGTCTTCTTTTCCCACCTCTGGCAGTCTTAAATGATTCATGTTATCTAATGTACAGATCTAAATATTACTAAAAGCACAAATTATGTATGAATACTTCCTAAAATGTGTATATCATTGAGTCAGAATTCAAAGCTTACATAAATCCCCCAGTTAATAAAACATAGCTGAAATGGTGTTTCAGTGTTATGATGCTGGCTAGAGGTGCCGCTAATTACAGGACAGGAAAGAGCCTAAAGTACTCGTTTGAGGGATATTATCAATGCCAAGTTTGGGCACTTCTACAGAAATAAAGGATGGATTGGCTCCGAGCTAAAGCACTAAGAACTCTTAAAGCTTAACCAGCTTACAATACTCTTCCAGATCAATATTTCATTAACTGGATAGAGGCATAATCTTCTTTGTTAATATAAAAATAGTGCAGCAGCTGGAGCAAAAGTGAATGACAATCTTGGCTCTGCATGTTTTATGACGACACAAAAATATTTTACTTCTTTTTTCATCCACTCAAAGTTATCAATGATTTTCCGAGAGGTTTAATATGTTACCAACTGGTGCTGTGGCCTGAAGCTTTAGATGCCAGTTGGGGTGAATTTTTAGTGAATCATAGAGTAGGGATGTTGAGTATGAATGTTGAGTAGGGATGTTGAGTATGAATGTTGAGTAGGGATGT
>JBBPDD010000017.1:16746738-16761943 GCA_037974585.1 Bathyaethiops greeni | reverse complement strand
AAACTATGGTTTACTGTATTAATGTTATTTGTATTTATTGTAAAATTAGTGTTTTAACACTAACGTAACACTACTGTAGCAAACAGCTTTTAAGTATAATTTTCTCAGGTGCCTAAGACTTTTGCAGAGTACTGTATATTTTTATATTTTGCCAGTTTTGACACTATATTTCTGCTAGAAATGTCTTTAATCAGGTTTCTTACTGTCTCTCCGGTTGTAGCACAGGGATGCTTGATTCCGTTTTTTGGAGGCAAGGCATTACAGGTGAATTTTCTAAAACAATAGGTGTCACCTTGACAGGTGTTATCCACGTACATATGCAAAACCAAACATTAAGCCTTGGAGGACGTTGGAATTAAAACAAAATTTCAATGTGAAGAAGCACTCAAGAAAGAAAACATTACACCACACATAGATAAATAAAGAAAAGACTACATCCTCCTGAGAACCAAAGAAAAAAAAAACATTTTTGTCTGATTTCCTGTCTATTTTGATTTCCTGTCTAAAAATACACCTTACAATTAACACATTTCTTTGAATATATTTTTTATTTTAATTTCTCAGCATGTCTACTGTAGAGGACAACAGGACAAAACAGTAAAGTTCTGTATCTCTCTTCTGTCGCTTGTTGCTTTCAAGGACAACAAATCATGTATTTTAGTTCAACAGTGAATTATAAGTCCTAGAACCTCCTTTGGATAGTTTATCTTTGATAGTCCTGGTTTTCTTTTTGGTTAAAAAGAGGAACATCTTGCATTTGGTGCTCCTCATCTATGTCTTGCCATTGCAGTCCTTGTTCCAGCATGCAAACCCCTCACAGGAGCATCACTGGAAAGCCCAGGATCTCCTCTACAGAACACTATAGGGCTTGATTGGGTCTGTCCAAATACTTAAGGAAGATACAGGAGAACAAAATGTCATAAATTAATGTCTCAGGAGGATATTTACATTTACAGTGTTTATCAGAAGCTTTTATCCATAGCAACTTCCATGTGTGTGTATAAATAATCACATTTCAGAGAATGTGTCTTGTCTAAAAAAATTCAGCACATGCTACATTTAATTAAAATGACACACTTTCATTTTCCATAAGGAATAGCCCACTGTTTAATTACTTGGTGTTACATGGAGTTCTTATGACTAACTTTAACAAGGAGGCCCCAAAGAGTACATAACCCACATATATGTCTGACTATGGACCATTTCATTATGTATTGTGGGACATTTCATGTAGATTACAAGCAAGAATCATTTTGTGTTAATGATCACAGGCTTTAATGTGTTCATGAATGTTTAAAATTCGGTATCTTCTTGTTTTCTTTTTTTTCAGTCTAAATAAAGCACCTTAAGTGGATGAAAAAGAACATCAAGCAAACTCTTTCTGTACTTTGTAATGTAAAACATTTATTTATTTTTTTTTATCACATTTTATCTACAAAGCCCTTTTATAAAAGGTAAAAATACATTGCAGGAACAACAATAATAGCAAAAAGATTAATTGCAAAATTATATATATATATATATTTTAATATATATAATATCCAAAATACATTGCATATATGAAATAGCAGAATTCCTTCATTAGATAGTGATGTTTTGAAGAGATGATGGGGTACTTTTTTATTTATTTTTCCAACTTTTTTCTTCAGTTGTGTTCTGCCTTATTCAGTAATGGGGGATGGGGAGGGGGCTTTTGCACCAGTCGAATTCGTAGCTCTCCAGTTGGTTTCAGGATCTGGCTTTGGAGTTTAGCAGGAGAACCATCAAGCTATTTTAGCACTTGATGATGATTGTGGTCTGCAAATACAAACGATTGTCTACAAGGCATTTGTGGTATCATCAAAGAAAAAAAAAACATAAATCAAATACTTTCAACTTGCCATGGCAAGGTATAGACTACATTAAAACAAATCAACAAACAAACAAAAAAAAAAACATTCATAAAGTTATTGCCCATATGTACAGATACAAAACATTAATGCTGTACATACTACCTTCAGCGACGGCTTTCAAAAGAAAAAAAAAAGTTTGCATTTTGACCGAGGTCAACTCGTATTAATTTTCTTGATCTTTAATACTGTCACATATGAAAATAACTCTGCATAATTTATACAGTAAGATGCTTTTTAATGCCTAGTTGACTGCTGATTTAAAAAATAATAGGTCTGACGAACGCACAGCATTCGCGAATCTGAGGATCTCTCCGGTATCAACCTTTTGTGTTGCTGTTGGAACTGTCAACTTGTTTAATTAAATTTTTTATCTATTTCTTTTTCTTCAAGAGGTACTTTTTGCATAAGGTCCACATTCGACCGTTCAGTGATTTAAGTAGCTTTAGGTAAGGACTTTGAGGCGAAGAAGTTCTGTTCGGAGTGAAATTACTTGTTGAGTTACATCTGTGAGATGACTTAAAGTGGACTGAATTCTCACTGGCATATGAAGTACAAACACAAAATTACGCAAAAGAAAAGAATAAAAAATCGAGGTACGGTGGAGAAGAAAAACACTTCTGGAATGATCTCGAAAATAACACTGGAGGGGATTCATTGATCTACTTTATATTCACTCTTCACATCAGCGCTTGCCTGAGTTGGCTTAACATATTGCAGTATAACAACGTTTCATTTTCATAAGTCTTTGCAGTTAGGCATCTTTCAGCATTGGCGTAATTCCTACAGATTTCAATGTAACATAGCAATATCAGTAACATTTGGCCTCTTATGAGTATGTTCTTTCTGAGATTGTGGTGATTGACCATCTTAACAGCCAGTCAAATGATCATTAACAGAGAGGTTTCCTTCCAGGGTCTTGGTGACTGACATATTAACTTGCAAATGGCAATATTCCTTCAAGGATCTTGCAAGAATAACAGTAAAAAGAAGCAGCAAGCTGAGTGTGAAACAGCATTAATACTGACATGAAAAGGCACTAGAGATAAAACAGTGGATTTATAGAAAGCCAATTAAAGTTTCCTACATACTTTTTGACTTTCCCTTTCACCCTTTCGTTTGGGTAGAACCTTTACATAATGTGAAGGTTTTTCAAAGGGTTACCTCACACTTTAATTGACCAAAAATGGGATTTTCAATTGAGACGAGCCACTCACTGAATGGATCTTTAGGGGAACCACAAATGCTTCTTCTAAAGCATCGCTTTGATAAACCCCTTTTGGCACATGTTTTCAAAGTGTAGTCTGGCACACACTATGGCACTAACCTCCTGGAAAACCTACAGTGCTTTTCTCAGGCTATGGCCAAAGCTCCAGCATTCCAGTTAGGAGGACAAGTGAGAGGTGAATAGTAGCAAGTTCCAGTTGGCAGATTTTTTTTTTGCTAGGGATTCATCCTATGGCATCCTTCATTTTAGAAGTGTCCATGAATGGGACAGATTGGACAAACAAATGATGACATCAACCGGCCAGGCCTGGTTTCCTGAAGACATCGGAATGTTGAGATCATCACAAGCAGAAAGGAAAGAGCCTTCTGCCGTTTCGTCATGATCTTTTTGCTGCAGTGCTTGCATGGTTTAGGACAATCCCAAACAAAGTGACTGGGGAAATATGGTGTTTCACATTTGCAGAACATGGTGGTTTACAGCTACAGACTTTCAGAGACTCGTTTATCTCAATCAGTGTCAAGATAACAAGTCATTACAAGGTAACAGCATCGATGTCGGGTAAATATGCCGGACTTTGGGGGTTGGAGTTCGCTTTGGCCCAGACTGTTTCAGAGATTAAAAAAGGCACACGATCACATGGAAATGGACAAAAAAAAATGCTCCAGACAAAAATAAACACACAAAACTAAGCAGTCACTTGTCCTGTGAATAAGTAGTACTCCATTTTGAAGTGGATCAACACAATATCCAGTTTTTAAATTTTTACTCCGTTCTGTTTTTCCTTCTTTAGTTAGCCCTTTCATTTGGCAAATGTCGGCCCTTTTTTCCAGCATCCTTTTCTACTTTTTTTCTACATTTGGTTCTTTAATTCTGAGTGCAGCTTGGGGTTGGCACGTGAGTCGTGAGGCAAATGGTCAAGGGCTTTAGTAGTAACTGCCCAGGTGGGACGGCACATGGGAGTTGGGATGACGAGGCACGCTGGCGCTGGGGTAAATTGCTCCCGTTGGAGAGCTCCAGTAGGGGTTAGTGGGGCCGAAAAAGTTGGAGGAGGAGACGGGCATGGAGGGTGGGTGTGGCGAAACAAAGTTGACTTTCTGCTGGTGTGCGTGGTAAGAAGGTACATACGCCAGGTCGGACGGATACTTGTACATGGACGACTCAGTGGGGTGTGGCTGCAGGGCCTGCGCGATGCCATGGAAGTCGAACTTGTAGGCGTAGCGCTTGCCATGCACCTTGGTCATGATGTTCTTGTCATAGTAGTAGCGCAGTGCGCGGCTCAGCTTGTCATAGTTCATGTTTGGTTTGCTCTTGCGCTCGCCCCAGCGCCGCGCCACCTCATCCGGGTCGGTCATCTTGAACTCTCCATTGGTGCCCTCCCACGTGATGCAGCCGGCATTGGCACTGTCTGACAGGAGCTCCAACAGGAACTGCCACAGCTGGATCTGACCTGAGCCTAGACATACATAATAGCAGAGTGTGAAAAACAGGAACTGTGCAATGCCAAAGAATTAGCAAGTTAGTGTGTCACATACAGTCACATGTAAACACAGCACAGCACAGCTCACAGTGAACCTATTGAACCCATTCAGCAAGTGAAGCAGTGGGCCAGCAGCGCCCAATGTCTGGGGATGGTACCTTGCTCAAAGGGTACGGTGCCATGGGAAGTCCTAAGATGCAAACCCACAACCTTTTGATCCAAGTGGCAGTTCTCTAACTACCACTAGCTTCCCCAAAATGTAGAGACCATTCAAATTGCCAGTGCTAACTATATTTCAAGTCATCATGGAGGGATTCCGAGTAAAGTTTTTAACAAGCAATAAACCTCACAGGCTACTATACTGCCACGACACAAAGAATATGAAATTTTGGCCATGCACATTATCTGTTGAATTTAATGAGGCAAATAACATGACACTGCTGTGGGCCTCTAAGACCTGAGCCTGACTCCTAACCAATGCATTTTGATTCAGTTCGGATGACTTTGATCTTACCTGGGTTGGCAAGTCGACTGCTTGTGGGTCCTAGGATCTGATAGGGATCTGAGGGGAAAAACATGTTAAGTGCTGTAGTTTTATCCTTGTTAATGTGTACTAAGCAGCTTCCACTGAGGTGGAGAATCTGTTACCTGGCTGTGGCCGGGTCTGTTCAGTGCCCTTAGACACGTTTTGAGAGACTACAGTCGGGGAGCCTGAGAGACAGAGAGGAGACACATTAAGTCAAAGTCCCTCCACACATCACCCCCATCCAAAGAATACAGGGCCAGCAGCTCATCTCATTACTAATAGCTTAATAGAGCACAGAAGCTCCCAACTGAAGCGTGTAGGATTCCTGCCCTTGAAAAACTTGCAAATACTTGTACAGGTCAGCCCCTTTAAAGCTGCAGTCAGTAGGTCTGACATGAAGCTTTCAGGTCCGTCCTCCACCCTCTCGGCGGGGCTCCCCCTCCTCCACCCCAAACAGTGGAGGCAGCCAATACAGCTAGATATAAAAGGTTCCAGTGACTTATGTCTGGCTGGACTTTATCTTGAAACTTGGTCAAGTAGAAATGTGTCTAACTTTGCATTGGTTGGAATTAGGCACGATGAGGGGGGACCGCCCACAGCATGCGCATGAGCAGTGATTGACAGTCCATCAGACCCCAACCCCCTGGTGGATTCTTGCCAGTGGTATAAGGAGCACTAGCCAGAGGATCTTTTTAACACAGATTGTCCATCTCATGTACTACTGTCAGTTTTGTCACACGAATATCTATATTTGTATAGACATATGGGGGGCATATGTAAATTCTGGACAAGGGTGAACATAAATAACTTAGTCTTGATAAAAAGTTGCAAGGTTTTCATTTACAATGATCAATGAAGTGTACGTTTATTTATTAGGACATTGTTTTAATCCCTCTGATACAATCAAGCCTCTCACATTATATATTACATTATATAGTGCAGCTTCAGCAGCATGCTTACCTTTGCCACTGTGCATGTTGTTCGACCAGCCCGTCCTCCGTACAGCATCATAGGAACCATCTAAGGAGAAATAAAAGATATTTTGCTCAGTTTGCCAAGAATATTTCGAATGTAGGTTGATCACTATTAGATAAACTGTTCAGGATGACTCCCAGCAAGATGTGAAACATTGAATTTCTGTCAAAATTGTGTCACTCTTTTACCCTCACTGGTAAAATTAATTTTCATAATTTTCATTTTCCTGTAGAAACATGAGTGTATTGGAAAAAAGAGAAATGTCAAGAAACAGCCTAAGGCTGATCTGTGCAAATGTGTGTGTGTGTATGTTGGGGGGGGGGCTGAATGGTGAATGTGAGAGACAGACAGGGGGAGGATATCTGGTCAGAGTAGTGTGGTTTTATCTGGCTTTCAGTATTGTCTCAGAGCCGGACCGAAGCCCAACATAGCTGCCATAAATTACAGTTAAGGAGATTGCGAAAGAGAAATTTTTAAACACACACACATACACACACACACACACACACACACACACACACACACAAACACACACACACACACGTATGCATACACACTGAAAGTCCACAATGAAACATTTCCATTCAGGTTTTTCTGGCTATAAATCACTTCACAATCTGCCAGAAACCCCCCAAATTCCCTTTTTTTATTATTGCATCAGAGGCACACGCGTCCAGCTATGCTATCACAGCTACAACTGCTCTATTTTCTGTAAGATCCACCCTAAAACTGCACAGGCTCAAAGGGAAGAAAGAGCAGATAGAGACGGCAGGAAATCAAGGAGACGCTTGTATGTTTCCCATGCGTGTTCTGGCCAGACGTCGCTTTCTCATATGTGCTTCTAAAAACGGTCTCATTGTGCCTCGCAGCATAATGCTGATCCCTCTGTCTCACACGGAAATTAGCCAACTATCACCGCTCATCATTATCCCCATTCCTCAGACAGCATGGACGGCCCTCTGGCCGAGCCGATGATGAGGCCACTGATTGCTTACAGCATTGAGTTGCACTAATTTTGACCAAAATCCACATAAAAGCAACATCATAAATACAACACAGAGGCTGACACATCACAGAGTATCCTGAAAAGCTCTTAGACGTTTGATACTTCAGGTATATTTTGGCTTTCTAAATTGTTGAGAGCCATTGAACTATAATTCTAAAGTTCACTTATAAATATGCACTTGTCTTATCTGTATATTACTGTGTTAAGTATAGTAATAAGTCAAAACATGTCACATCATTGTGTAATAGGCATTAAAAGACATTCAGATGTTTTATTCTATTTAACACCACCACTGCAAAGTCTGGAGCCCTCTAAATATATATGACTGTGTTATATATAATAATTTTTATATAATAATTTTTAAAATTTGTAACACAGGTGAGACATCAAGTGGCCTTTAAATGTTTAAATATAACATAACCATTCACACACATACAAACACAAGTGTATTTATCGTGTTTAGTACTGTCGTTTAGTAATAAGACAAAACATGTACATAAGTCATTTAAGTCATTTTTTCAAATAATTAACTTCTAGTTAATAGTTTGAAATCTGCACATCTGCACATAAAAGTTCTCGTTTTAACACGATATCTGTGTTTTTCATCAACTGGAAATTGAGAATCCACACTTTCTTGGGTTGTTTCAGTTAGAAATAATTTTATAAAATGTAAGAAAAGTTGTTTCAAGGTTTATACACCATTGGAATCCTTATAGGGCTAAAGCCAGCCTCATTAGTTACTGCAGAATATTTAGAATCTCAGCAGCAACATAGTTACGACCAGCTTTGTACCAATCATCTTCTCATACCTTTCCACAATCTTCACCAGATGATTCCTCAAGGATCTGTGTACACTTTTACCCAAAGCAGCAACCTCACAAGTGGTCTGCAGGTAAGAATGAGCAAACATTGCCATCTTCTGGTGAGTGCCTAGAAACTCCTATGTTGGGTGGACCTACAACACTGTTACTACTGAGAACAAAGCAAACATTTTGCTTGGAATGAGTTGAAAAAACAGCCCCCTCGTTTCAAAATCATAATATATCCAGAGCCAACATTTCTTACTGAGAACAATACTGCAGTATCTGAGGGTGGGTGACCTGGCCATAGAAGCCATTGTGACTCAGATGAAAGCCAGACGATGTTTCATTGAAAACTACGTCTACCAGAACAGAGCTCAAATTAGTAGTAGAAGGCAGTGCTTGTTTTACACACTAATTAGTGACTCCATCATGATGTCATTCGGTTTATTAGGTCAGGAGCCCATCAGATGTATTCATGTATTTTTAAAATATATTCTATCAAAACCAAAGTTTACTTTCGCACCATTTGAAGACGAGAGTTGCTCTTTGTATTGTGTGAACATGATGAATGGAGCAACAGTCATGGAATGAAATCTTTTTTTTAAAGAAAATGTTCCTTTCTCCAAAAAGTTACTATGAGATACAATTTCTTTATCACGACAGCGTCAGCATGAAGTTGTTTCTTCTAGAGCTTCTCATGGTTTGTCTCACTCAAGGTCTGAATGTCTTCATCTTTCTTTCTGGTTCTCTCTAGAGTGATCTGGAACAAGGCTTGGTGGTGGAAGCGGAAAAAAAAGAGAGAGAAGAGAGAGAAAGAGAGAAAAAGAGAGCGAGAGAGAGAGAGAAAGAGAGAGAGATGGAGGGAGGGAGAGTCCTGAGAGAGTTACGTTTCCTGCCTGCTGAGCCTGCACACAACCTCTCTTTGTTTTCCTGGCCTTTTTTTCCTTCACCCCCCCCACCGTCCGCCATGAAAAAACACACATCAGCCTACCTCCTTCCAGGAGAAGGAGAAGGAGAAGGGCCACAATCCACAGAGAGAGAGAGAGAGAGAGAGAGAGAGAGAGAGAGAGAGAGAGAGAGAGAGAGAGAGAGAGAGAGAGAAGCAGTGAAAAAGCGAGAGAGCGAGCAGACGAAACACAACTTCGGAATTTGAAAAGAAAACAATGGCAGTGGACATTACTACTGTCTGATAGGGCAGAGGAGCTGGAGGAATAGTGGGCTTAAGCTATAACTGAGGGAAAAAACAGCAATTCCTTCCGAATTCTCAACTCCCAAAGCTCAAATGCTGGAGAGCAGAGAGGCCCCTATTGCTAATGCAGTCACTCCAACATTCAAATGGTAGCAAATTCCAAGTCTGAGAAGAAGCAACTGGACTGGAATAAATTTCAGTAAACTTTTAGAAGTGGGAAGCAGGGCCAAACATAAGGCACAATGATTCAGAAAAGTTTAGAAGTTCTTAATCATTGTGAGGCCAATAGAGTCCATTTGTTTCCGCAAACCCTTAGAAACTGACACAAAACAAAAGCATGGTGTAAATTTTATTTCAGAGTTCATTGACTCAAGCAAATAAATTCAGCTGAAAATACAGATACTAATCATTCTATATGACATTGGAACAGATCTTTTGAAGTCGATAGGAGTTTCATTTCTACATTTTTGCCATTTTATGACACTGAAACGGAGAAAGTGCAAATTCAAAACTTTGTGTGTATATGTAACATCATGTCTAATTACTTTAATTGAAATGCTACAGCAAGAGTACAGGAATGAACTATTAAATGTTGAAGCTGCTTTAAAATGTTCCAGAAATCAGAATTAGAATCAGAATCATGTTTACCGGTCAAGTATATGAACGAACACATACAAGGAATTTGGTTCCGGTCAATGGTGTCTCTCAAGCACAACAGTATGAAACAGTGTTTATATCAACAATACAGTATAATGCACATTCTAAGTCTTATATACGAAATATACAGGATTACAGAAATGAACAGAGTGTACATTTCTGGGATGCCAGCTTAATGTCGGGACAAAATGACTCAAACTGTGCTTTTCCTACTCAAAGAGCTTCCCTCCCCTCATCTCGGCTGTGCTGCACTGGGTGTGGTGGTTCCTCAGAGACTGTGCTGTAGTTCCGCTAGTCAAAACAACAGTCCGACTCAGTCCGCCGTCTAGACCAGCACTACCCAAAATCTCACTGTCTCACCTGCTGCACAGCTCTAATTGTAATCTGTAAAGCAAATGTCGCTTATTATCCATGTATGTGCTTAAAAAAAGCTTATGTAAAAGCATAGAAAATATGCACAAAAACGTCTGATTAATGTTTAATGCCCCATTAACAATATGCATGTCAAGCAAATGATAAAAGCGACAAGTTTTGTCAAATCGAAACAGTGATAAGTGTTTTAAAGAAGATGTAGAGACTGGGAGAAAACAAGTCTGGGATTTTCCATCAGGGGATCAAAGGATGAGATGAAAGAATGTGAAAAGACTGATCTGCTCATTTATATTCCATGATAATGCTGCATGATAGAATGGACAAAAAGCAATGTTGCTATAGACCTTCTTCACTCTGATTAAAGTTTTTCCTGTTGTTGGATCATTTAAATACAGCAGTGCTCACAGCTCATATTACATATTAACTCATCCACCACAACTAACATTTTGGATTGTTGGCCCTAAATGTCAATACAGAAACATTTTGAAAATCCATAAAGTTTGTTCACCAATACATCTTTTCTTATCAGATGTAGACTGCTAGAGATCAAGTGTTCTACAAAATCACAAAACAAATTCATTTGAATTCATTAAATTGACATTTTTTTGATATTCGGCATACGGATGAACAGTACAATGAAAAAAGCTAATATTTCTGTTAATCATAACGCTAGAAGTCAAAGGTTATATGGCCTTTTGCTGTTATCTAATCTCCAGTATCCTCTGTCCTCGTGGTTTTAATGAGGGGCTGAGAGCACTCATCATGGTTCAGATATCCTGCTTTTACTCAGACACTTATCTGGACATATTGTCTTCTGGTCCAACCAAGATAGCACTGCTCTCAGAACCTGAAGGCTATCAGTGTTTTTACAGGCGTAGAATAGACTAGATTAATCCACACGAAGCACAAGCTCTTTATAGATAGATTCAACAACTCTCTCGTTGTACCCCCTGTTATAATGACCCATTAGGACAATACCAGTGTCTCTGTGCATAATAAAAACAGACTTCCAGTCAACCACTGACCATTCAAAGCTTTTGAGTTTTTTGGAACAAAACTATTGTTCACACAGATAGGCCCAGAAGTCCCAAAAAGGCTATGAGGATTGTGGAAATAACCATGAATAACCATGAATAAATCATAGATCAAATACTGTATCACACACTAAAAGTAAGTTTAAAAAAAGTAAAACAAAAAAAAAAACCAGTAGTGCTTCGTTAAATTTACCAAAGACTCCAAAATCCACCAAACCACCAAAGCGACATTAAACACTAAACAAATCACATTAAACACTAAACATTCCTATACCGACAAGTATAAAACCTCCTGTTCCTCACTAATTAAACAAACACAACAAAAACTTCTACATTGAAGACCCATCCATCAAATACACGTCGTCAACAAATAAACAACAAATATTCAATCCCGAAAAAACACCTCAAACTCCATCATCGAAAACTCCAAAGAGTCAGTCGTCAACACTACTGCACTCCAATATCAAAACCACTGAAGTTCTGAAAAAGGTACTCTATCTTTGCTTCCTGTAGACTGTAAGGAACAAGAGAAAACCCATAAGAGTCCCACTGAGTGTGTTCTCACCAGTCCAGTGACAAAATAATATTAATCAGTTCCAGTTCAGTGGTAACTGCACTCTTTAAGAGAGGCTGAATAAATGATTCATTTAAAAATGAAACATACTTGTAAAGAAGGTATGAAGAACCACCATAGCATGTAAAGGTTCTTTACTGATTTAAGAGTTCTTCCAAGAAACCCTTTAGTTTGAAAAGAGGATATTTTCATTCAGATGTCTACCCACTGAACGAATGAACATTTATATTTGAGAGTGCATAGCTACTGAATAGTGGTCAGTAAATATGTGCATGCAGGGCATACCGGTTTTAATACTTTTCTTTCCCATGACAAAATAAGATATCGTTTTTTGAATAGTGCCCTTGAGACTCTTGAGACTGAAGCTTCAGCATTAGTTTATAGCTCACAGTGCCTAAAGCAACACTCCATTAGGGTAGTACTTTATTCTGATCTGTAACCTTTGTCAGGCAAAAAAGATAATATAGTTATCTAAACTTTTCAGTGATTGTGTCTGGAAACAGTTAGCAAATACCGCAGACATTCAAAAATGACGTAAACTTCATTAGCATGACAGGTAAGCACAAAGTAGAGGTTGAGTCCATCAAAAAATCTCCAGATTAGTAGTGTATGAACAAGACTCACAAATTCATAGTTGAGTCTCCTATCTCTATGCTGCAAGTACTAGTCCAGTTCTGAATCTTTAATAGAACACTTCAGCCTTGCCCCATTAACTGCACTGTATCAATTAAACTTGACTTTAATTAACAAGCTTTACATTCGTGAAGAACAGAACTGAAGCACTTCATGCCGTAAATGTAGTTGGTATTGAAAAGAGTCAAAACAACTTGCAATGACTGGTTACCCTGTAG
This sequence comes from Bathyaethiops greeni, assembly GCA_037974585.1. NCBI lineage: Eukaryota > Metazoa > Chordata > Actinopteri > Characiformes > Alestidae > Bathyaethiops > Bathyaethiops greeni. The sequence continues at coordinate 16,749,362 of JBBPDD010000017.1, read as the reverse complement.
TTTGACAACAGCAGCCATATTTGACCTGAAGCCACTATATGTGACGATAGCAAGTCACAACCATAAGATTTTTATTCAAGCATTCAGGCAAATGTAACCTGTATTATGTTTGTTTGGTTTTTTTTCTCAAGCTGAAGTTTTCCCAGTCTTTAGTCCATTCATGAGTCAGCTTTGTGAGTCTGGGAGCATTTCTAAACACAGAGTACGCCACAGTGTCCAGACTCCTGTTTTTGGGAGTTGGGACCCAGCAAGTTTGGCTTGGGAGTCCAGAAGGGACGGAATCAGTGTTCTACCTCCTCTGTGCTCTTGCTTGACATCACAGTTTAACTTGGCTCATGGACCTTAACTCAAAACTTTCACCTCTACCTTCACTGTAATTGATATTTGCAACAGTATAACAAAATTACCTGTGTTCGTTGCCATTAAAAATGCACACAATGGAAAATATTATTCAATTATTCAATGTTTGGTAAGGAAAGGGCAGGGAATTATTGAGAGATGGTAGTTCTGCTGGAACCGTACTTGACTGATTACATTTACATGTCCATGAGAAAGCAAGCATAGAGAAGATCACACATTGAGCAATTCTGTGAGTCAGTTAAGAGGGATTCCAAGTCAGTTCATTACTCGGGGAGCTGACTTGGGTCCCCATCTCAGTTGAAAATATGTAGGTAACTAGTTATTCTTTGACACACGTGATGCAGAGGACACATGACGAACAGCAACAATAGTCCATCAAGAATCAACTGATATATAAGAGCCTGTGTAGCGTAGTGTACGGCATCGTAACAGAGATTTTTTACCAATCACTCGCGTTCTAAACCCAACAGTGACTAATGTAGAGGCTAAAGAGCGAACAACAGCTCGTTTAACAAAGCACACGGCCAACGCTGTTATGGTGGTGTGGATATTTTAACATTCAAATCCACACAAATGCAAACCATTCACTTCAAGCATATTCTCTCGCTTTCTTTGTACTGTGGCCTACAACACCTGTCTCTTTACTCTGTCCATCAACCCCCCCCCCATCCCCGTACCGCCTCTGGGCTCTATAAGGCACGTGGCTTTTGTCTTGCTAATTCACCGCGTCTGAAAGGCCCTCCACTTTCAGGTGGACACTGAATGACTGGCTCAACAGCCGCACTTCTTTATTTATGGCAAACAAAGACAGCACCTGCCGAGTGAGCGCATGAGTCAGAGCTATCATACGCCAGCCCAGAGATGGGTTGAGGCAAGCAGAGCACTGAATGGTCAATCTCGGGTGGTTTCTGCTTTAACTTTGGTTGCTAATGTAATAAATGCGGTTATATTTCCAAGCCATTTGCTGAGAGCTGTAGCTGATGAGATGTTTGCTGAGAGTCACTGCCAATTTTCTATGCTGAATTTCAGTATTATTAAAAAAATAGATGAACATTTTTTGTCCTCTGTGTGCTCTGACAAATAACTGATTAAGAAGGGCAATCATATGGTTTTGGGGTAATACATGTTTGTTTAGAGACAACAAGAAATTGTTGTAAGAAAATAAGCTGTAATTCTGATTTAGTACATAAACATTCCAAAAAAATAATTCTTTTTGACAAATTCATTACTTTGAGATGCTGATTTCTACATTTCTTCTATCTAGTGGGACTGGACTTCCATAGAAGACCCTTTATACAGAGGACACTAATGACAGAAGCTAATGGGAAGGGCTTTAAGAAATGTCTAATATAAGTGGACTTTGACTGGGCTAGTTGATCATATGGTGCAGATAAAGCAGATTTGTTCTAAAAATGCTGGAGGCCTATTGTAATGGTATATATAATGTGTAAGCTCCAGGAGAGGGTAATTTAGTCCTACCTTCTTTGGCAGCCAAGCGAGGGGACTGGTCAGCATGAGATGGTGTGTTGTATGATAGTGATGAGCTACCTGCAACACAAGAGGCCAACATATTGTCAAAAACAATTGTGCAATTAACACATTCACCTGAATCCTAACCCTACAAATTATATTCCATGTTATTAACATGTAATAACAATGTAATTACTATGTAACTACTGTTAATAAGGCTATGTTGCTTCTATTGACCATAACTTTTAGCATCAATACATCCACGTATGTGTATAGTGTCAATACTGGACTCTGTACAGGTATAAAGTCAATGACTTGTTTATTCAGAAAGCATATATTCTTGAAACATCAGTTCATTTTTTAATGGAAGTTTATGGAAACAAATGGAAAAAGTTCTGTGGAAAGTATCAACTGACCAACTGGTGTTGTCATTTTTTGTCATTTTGTTATTTTCTTTGAAGAAATAAAAATTAAAAATGAATGCAAACTGAATGTAAAACATGGTTACTTAAACATTTAATTAATGATCCAGTTTTGTAATTAATGCTAAATGATTATGTAATTTAGAAAAAAGGCAGTGATCTCTCTAGATGTTTAAAGCTCTATCCTCAAATCAAATGCAGAGATTATTTCTGTAGGGAGCCATTCATTCATGCAGAATAAAGAGTAAAACAATTTTTTAAAAATATTCATGTGTGTTAATGTGGTTGCAATAAGGCAGTGTGTTTGTGTGTGTGTGTGTGTGTGTGTGTGTGTGTGTGTGTGTGTGTGTGTGTGTGTGTGTGTGTGTGTGT
>JBBPDD010000017.1:16732015-16746638 GCA_037974585.1 Bathyaethiops greeni | reverse complement strand
AACTTGTACAATTAAAATTGCTAAGTTGCAAGAAATTGGAACACAAGGAACTGTCTCTCCCTCTCTCTGTCTCTCTGTCTCTCTCTCTGTCTCTTTCTCTCTCTGTGTGTATCTCTGTTTCTCTCTCTTTCTGTCTCTTTCACCCACTCGCTCTTTCTCTCCCTCCCTCCCTCTGTCTCTCTTTCTTGCTCTCTCTCTTCCTGCCTTTGCCTCTATTTCTTTCTCTCCCTCTCCCTCTCCCTCCATCTCTCTCTCTCTCTTCGTGCCAGGAATCAGCTGAAGTTGGCTACACGCAGACACTGACATTTACAGCTTGGTTTTGACCACACACATGCACAGACACATTCTCTCTGTCTCTCAATGTACTCAGAGATTCATGCACACACACAGACACACACAGACACACACAGACACACACACACACACACACATATGTGCCAAACACAGTTTATAGTGGAAGGCGCTGATCCTCACAACTAGAGCGCTAATCTACTGTAAAAGGGGCGATGGATCAATAAAATCCACAGAGAGAGAGAAAAAACTGGACAGATGTTTATGATCTGTGTGAACTATAAAGAGTCTCCACTCTTGTCATTACATTTGTCTTATTACTACATTCATAGGGGTTTCGCCATTAAGAATGTTCCAAAGTGAGCATCATAATACTTACAGTTTTCATAACTCTGTATATGTCCATAGAATTGTGTGTTTGTGTGTATGTGATTGTGTGTGTGTGTGTGTGTGTGTGTGTGTGTGTGTGTGTGTGTGTGTGTGTGTGTGTGCGTGTGCGTGTGTGTATTTTGGGGGGGTTGAGGTTACCCCCTCAATTGTCCTCTAGGCACTACCTTCCTATACGTTTCTGCAATGTTGGCTAACTTGCCTTAAAACCCCCCTTCTTGGGACACAGAGAGAGAGAGAGAGAGAGAGAGAGAGAGAGAGAGAGAGAGAGAGAGAGAGAGAGAGAGAGAGAGAGAGAGAAGGAAAATGTGTGTGTAATGATATGGATTTTGTAGCCGCACTAGTCGCTTACTTTCATGAAATTCTGTTAATGCTGAATTATTAACAACAATATTTTCTAAAATGGCATTAACAATTTTTCTTAATATGACCCTCCTAATAGAGCCCTGCTTGATGAAAACATTAATTGATTTCATTTATTAATTCTTTAATAGATTAATAGATTTCATTTATTCATTCATTTTCACTTAATTCTTACTCGGCATGACATTTTTTTTTAATTATCACTCATGCAGCTACAACAAAATGACTGACTGGAAACACTAAATGGTAAAATTGGTCAAATTTAAGCAGACGAGACCAGTGACCAGTGTGATTAATTGTAATAAGGTTAATGTACTTAATCCATTGCCAGCTTTAATGATAGCATAGTGACAATTTATTCCAAGTAATTTTTTTTGCAATTTATATTGACCTTCATTTCGTGTTCACCAAACAACTTTAAAATTCCGTTCATATGCTCTGACACAGCTAGGTTGCTTCCATTTTCAATAATGGTAAACGCTGAAGATGGAGCTCTTGGCTGGTTGGCTGGTAATTCTAAGCTGGTAATCACAATGACTTCCCTGGATAATTCTGCCACCCACATGGTTTTTGGTTTCATTCCCCACAGCACCCTTACCACAACCTAAGCAAAGACACACTCCAACACACTTGCACATCCACATGCATCCGATGGACACACTGTCTTTGGTTTGCTGGCTGCTCAGAGGAAGTCGAGACAATGCCAGCAGTTCACCGCTGCCCCCACCCCTCGGCTGTAATTTAAACAAATTCTCAAATTGCGGCCAAATTGAAAGCACATTGGCGAGTGGGCGGTGATCGCATACAAAAATCTGGATAAGTGACCAAAGGCGAAGGAAAAGTAATGCAGCAGCAGGCCCACCTCACTTCCAATGCATGCCGCACGCGGCTTTTCATTTTCATGAGAGATTCAATCTGCTCTCCATGAGATCCAGATTTCAGTCAAGGCCTGGCAATGAAGCCCATATTCATGTTTCCTCTATTTGATTGCATTTCTGTACTCGCCTATGTGTATGCATAGACATAAATGCCTTTTCTGTTCTTCTGTGTATTATTGGATGCTTACGTTTGGTCAGATGAGTGGACATTGTAAAGTCAAGGACATTTTCCTGCCAAGCTGGGCAACTGCAGGTGAAAGTTTGAATATTCTTGGTTGAATAACGTTTAATTTTCTGCAAAGTTTACTGCATATTGTCTGTACATGCTCTAAGCTGAACATACCGAAGAAAAAAGTAATTTGCTTTTACTTAATCACAGGGGAACCGCTGCAGATCTGTCTAGCCTGACTGATCGCCATTGCGTCTACAGTTCATCACCTCATCCTGAATCTGCAGTTGCTGGTTCGGCTGCTTCCAACTTCCCGTGTGCTCCTCCCCCATTCAAGGGCAACTGCTGTTCAAAAGCTCTGGAGGAGATTCTTGTTCCTGTACTTGTGGACTAGAGACTCAGAGTCCAACACAAACTACCTCTACTGACTATAACTGTTCCTCTAATGACTCTAATTGTTCTTCTACTGACTCTAACTGTTCCTCCCCACTCAGACTCCAACACAACCTACCGCTGCTTACTCTTAACTCTTAACTAAACCTCTGGTAGCTGTAGACAGCCAATCTGCTCAACAAGTCTGTACATGAAGGCGAAGGCCTGTGTGGGTTTCTGCCGGGTTCACCGGTTTCCTCCCACAGTCATAAGCGATTAATTTTAGGTGAACTGTAGATGCTAAATCGACTTATATACTCAGTCGAATGTAGATGCTAAATTAAATTTACCTGTGTAATTACCTTGCAATGGACTGGTGATAAGTCCTTGATGTTTCTAAAATACTGGGAGGATGAACTCATGATGTGATGATGAGGGTGATGAGGGTCGTTAAGATTATGCTGTCTTGGCCTTCCAGCCACAGATGACTGGGCAGTTGTGTTTTAGGTGTGCTGTTTATTTCCATTAAGGTCATAAAAAAGTGCGCAGTGATGTAAATTATGATAATTTGTCAGTACTCACATGCATGCCTCTGCCGTGCATCAAGATTTGTGTGTATTCACTTGCTTACATGCATGTTTATGAGTCAGCAGCACGGCTGCTCTAGTGGTGTGGCCCAGGGCTGGGGGAGGGCTGTCCCCGCCCTGCTCTGCTGTGTATAAGCTTAATGACACAGTGGAATTTTAATCAGAGTCTGAGTAAACACAGCCAAACACACACAGTGTACACAGATGTGTATAAAATGATTACGCTGCTGCCATCCGATCCAGAGACAGCCAGCTTGGGAGACACCTTACAGGCTGCAGCTGATTCAAGCTGAGCTGTGTGTTTTTGTATGTGTGTGTGTCTGTGTTTGTATATGAGTGTGTGTGAAAGAAAGAGAAACTAGAAGGTATTTTCTGGAAAGCCTCAGGACTTGTCTGTGATCGAGTGTTTATGTTGTGAGAGAAAAAAAATCGACTAAGGTTTCATATCTCGAGCCTCAGGAGGTTTGCCAGCCGCACCCTTGCAAATACAAACACACACACACACACACACACACACACACACACACACACACAAAAGTGTACACTGCAAGATACAATCAAGCATCACACATGAAAATGTTTAGGCACAACAAGCTCTGCTTTTCTAAACTCTGTTTCTGCAGTTTAAAGGAACAGTCATGAACTTCCCATTTACTTTACATATAACACAGGTCAACAGATCAAAATAATCAGAAATATGTTTCTATGGGTTCTGTAGTGTTTTTCATGCTGATTTCAGATCTGTGTTTAGTTTTTCCTGCAGGTACAGTGTTTAAGCTAGTTCTATACTGCATGATAGTTGGTATAATGATCATATAATAATAATCATATGCTGAGTGTTTGTGAAGAAACAGTGGTGTCTGACTGACTCTGATCATTATATCTGTGCCACAGTGTGGCCTGTCTGACTCCACACTGAAAATACTGAAGCAGTCCTTGATTGGTGCTGCGCTTTAATAAAAACCGCATGCAAGTCTGTTGCAGATCTAATATTAGTCATACTTTAAAAAGTTTATTTGACTGAATAAAACTGAAAGCAGATCTGAGATCTGCATGAAAACCTGGTTTAGAAAAGTGTGTTGTGGTTTCTGATGATAACCAAAAAAATTTTACTTCTTTAGTTTAGAACTGAAGCAGGAAGGTCAGGAAGCTCTTCATTGTTAACAAACACCAGAATTCAACAGACATAAATACATTCTTTAAAATAAAAACATTCATAAAATGTCTCTTAACCACATAAAAGCTCCAGTCTTGGACTGCTAGCGTCATCACTGAGGTACCCTTAAGCAAGGTACTGTCCCCCCACACTGCTCCCCGGAAGACCCTTATTGGTGGCAGCCCCCTGCTTCACTTGGTGAAGGAGTTAAATGCAAGAAAGAATTTCACACTGTTCACACTGTGTGCTGTGCTGTTTTCACGCGTGACTATAAGGGGCCATTTTACTTTCAAATAAGCACCCTGTGACACACAAAGGAAAATCTACTTGGCTTTTTTAGATCATATTTATAGCCGAAAAAATCTGTCACATTACTGATTCAAATAGAGTGCATTAGAGTCAGATAGTTTGTTTTCTCCTCTGCTTTAAAGGGATAACACAAGAAACTTTTCTTCCCTACGCCTGCAGTGGCTTAATGATGCTAAAGCTCCTCGGAGGGAGAAAGACACGGGACAGGAGCGTCTCTCTTTATTACTACGCAATTTTTTTGCTAGGGACAGCAGCCAAGGCAATTCAAATCGCAGAGCGGAGGATTCCAAATCATTTCTTCAGCGTCCAAAACATACAGAGGCTAAATCAAAGGAAGAGTGTTGGGCAGATCTGCAGTGCCCCCGCACTTAAGCCTGGGCTTTGGTCCTGCGGCAGCCGTCCCTAATGAAAACTCAAGACACCAAGCTCTCCTGGAAAAGAAGAAGAAGAAGCGCTCAGCCCAACTGGGCTCTGCCCTGCTGTTCACAATGGCTCCGTTATGCTCCCTGTCTCTGCGCAGGCTGGGCTGCCCTCACAAAACTGTTGACACCCATGGAATAAAGTTCCCATTACCTCACGCTGTCGAGTCCACAGGCCTATTTCTTTCTTTTCCTTTTTTACATTTCAGCTGAGTTGCTTTTAAGCGCCGGGGACCCGCCCGGCTTGGAGCTGAGCTGCTGTCATAATGTTTGGATGAGCCAGCTGTTCCCCTTGTCCCGTCCTAGGCTGACGACATCAGGGTCTAACCCTGTGTAGCATTTGTGGCTAACTCCGGACCTCTGTTTACCAATCGTTTGTCAGCTGCTCTCATTACAAGGCAAAAGCCCAAGCCACTGGGGTAGATATGGTTTGTCATGCAAAATCAAGAGCGGTGCAGAAATGCGTACGTCTACAAACTCAAGGTGCCAGGCAAAGTTCTAGACATGCAGTTTTAGATCTTTCTGACTTTAGATTTGTACTTCTTGACATTAGCATGACATTGAGGCAGCTAGTGTTGTGCTAGCTAGACAGGTGTTGTCTTAAACAATGTCTTAGAATACAGTAACCCCTCAGTTATCAGCATTTGCGGATTCCCTCTAACAGGGATTTAGAGGGATTATTACCTCCACCAGTCCAGCGGTGACAGCAAAAGAAGAAGAAGACGAAGAAGACAAAGCTGCTGCAACATGTAGCATTTTTTAACAATAAAGTTTTCTGATTCTGATTATTTATTTACCTTTACATTTTCTTTAAGGGTAATACATTAAACTGAGTTTAACAAGAAATTAAACTGTTCTGGGAGCATATTTGAGGGCAAATTTAGGGTTTACACTATAAAAATAGGCATTTTTAGCCATTTTTGTTTACCAAGACACAACAACGTTGTTTTTCACTATACGTGGATGCTCTTGGAATATAACCCCTTGCAAAAAGCGTGGGATTACTGTATATCTCTTATATTACTGAACCAGATACTGTTCATCCTATATGCACTATAATGCATTGCACCAGATGTGTTCCTTTAATCCTTTATCACTGTCTTGGACTGTTCTGTCCAGCACACGTGTCCTTTCTTGTCCTGTGCACTAGGCTTGCTGCAAAAGCAAGAACAATGAGAATGTTTTTTTCCTGGTATAATGAAAATAAAGTTGGATTGAATTTTATTTAGTAGTGCGGCCCCGGGCGAAGTAATCAGTGGTCCAGATGCACAGATGCACTGTGTCTCCGAGACATGTTGCTTATAGATGGCACTGGTGGATTGGACAGGACAGGGCTTCGTATTCTACCCCGCTGGAGGACCTCTTGCCAAAACACGCAGTGCTATAATGTAAGAAAAGCCCCTGGAAGAGGAATGGAACAGGCTGCCTTGTAAATTAGGGATAAACTTTCCCGTGCCTCGCTGGGCAGGCTCCCGAGGCCATGCACCTGGGCCTCGTCTCGGCCAGCCCTTGGCCGAGGGCACTCAGGAGGGGAGATGCTTTGGACAGGATGGCTATCGAAATTCTTCACGGTCGCAGTGGCTCTGCCAAGCAAAACGTGGCCGTCCTGAGGAGTTATGGGGATAAGAAGAGCCAGGAACAGTCACTTCCTGAGATGAAAACTATTAAACCCGGCGCAAAGGAGAACGCAGTCTTTACAGCACGAGGGAAACATGCAGCTTCTAACGGGTCTTTTATATAACTTTTCGGAGCAGCACTTCGAGAAGTCAGAAAAAGTGCGGAGGCCGTTCGAACAGATGTCTCCCGCATTGGCACAAACAATGGGAAAAATCCAAATCTAATGACTTCATTCACCAAAGTAAACAATTCTGGCAATATATTGTGTGTTGCTATTCATGCATCCAACAGCTGAGATCACTACCAAACACTTTACAATTCTGGAGCAATAAATTTTGTAGCTTGGCTCCTAAACACCTCATAAATTTTTGTAAACAAACACAAACTCTGCCTTAAAAGCATCTTGGGATGGTTTTCAACAAGGTGACTATGAACAAAGTGTATAACAGATGACTATGTCTTAAGACTGACATCACAGACTGTGACCTGCCCTCGAGTCAAGCTTTTATTTAGTCTCTAGTCTGAAATTACTGAAATTTGAGCGTGACTGGAGCAGGAAGACTGATATCAGCACTACATTCCTTGATTTACTCTTCAGCATTGGCTTGCATTTAGAAATCCACAGCAATGTGCTATTCATATCAAATACAGATATTCTATTCTGTAGACTCCAATGTCCAACATCTCCAATGTCCAACATACTAAACCAGATAACAGTAACTATAACTGTGTGGCAACATGGAAACATACACAATCAAATACAATTTTAAATCCACAAAAACATTCACAAACTTAAAAAACTTTACTCTGAAAGAAAACCCATCATCGACTGAAGACCCTTTTTACACCAGCAAGTACACATCAATTTTGAGGTAGTTACTCCAAAAAAGTAATCCATTACAGGTTGTTCATTATTTATTTCAAATTGTGATGGAAATACTTTGCTAATTGCTTCCTGGAAAAAGCAATTATTACTTCACATACACTGTACCATCCGCACCAACTAAATCAGAAACAGTTACAGTGGAAAAGCATACCATAATATCATAACAAGCTCTTTATTTAGAAATAAATAGACAATCACATTAAACAAAATTTTAAAGGCATTAAACCAGCCCTATTATGATTTATTAAAATGGTTCATTTGTGTACTCTTGTGTTGTCTTTGTTCTTTCTGGGTCTGTTTTTGTTCTTTGTGTTGCACCACGGTCCTAGATGAATGTTGGTTCCCTTCACTGTGTATATGTTTAAATTATGAGAAACATCTATGTGACTTGACTTGTGTAATTTGTTTAATGCTATTTGAAAAATCAGAAAATTATCCAGCACAACTGTAAAACAGTTTCTCAGCGAAAATTAGGACTCTGTTCTTCAACACAGAGATTCTGATCCATCAGTTTCATATTAGATGTCTTTGAATTACATGTTTAGACTGAAACAGGTAGCACAGTCATGCACAAATTACGTACTAGGACCAGCAAGAATATGTCAAAGACATTTTAAGTTCATAATGCATCACTAATATTGTTCTCTCAGAGACATGGAGTACCACAGTTCTTATTAATTCAGTAACTTTAATGTATTACAAGAATTTAAATGAAAACTACTCTAGCTTGCTACTGTAATGCATTTTTGTAGTGTTAATGCTGGGCAGAACATGTCCCTAAAGTTTTGTGCAGTTATTATATTTTTATTTACAGATTTAAATAATAGAATATACAAGTGTGATTGTATGATTGTTTTATTGCATGGTTGGGTGTAAACTCAACTGTTTCTGTATGCATTTTCTGAATTAGATGAAAAGTTGAAGTTATATATTTGCCCTTTACATTTTCCCCACTGTCAGTTCTTGACATTGAAACCTATTGACACAGTCTGTAAACTGAATTTCATAATTGAATATGAGTAGAATAGAAAAAGGAAAGTCTCTTGACTGTTGAACTCAGCTCCCACTGAAAGAATCTCACTGTGAGTCTGAGAGCCCAACAGGTAGACACTTTAACCACACAGGAAGAGAAGTACACTTACTTTCCCTGAGGTAATTGAGATGTGAGAGCAGGACCTCTGCATTGTAGACGCTGGTGAGTCTTAGAAAGTCCTCCTTGCTCATCTTGCACAGTTCCTTCCCATCTATGTTCTGGAACATGGCTGTGTCTATATCCAGCAGACCATACTCTTTCACGGCCCAATCTAGCCACTGTCGCACGTGGTCAGGAGACCACAAAGATGGGTCTGGAATGGAGGGAAAAGACATATTGTCCTATTGTTAAGCAATTTTAGACACAAGGTACAACTGAACACTGATTATTTCTTAGGGATACGCACATGAAAATAGCAGTTCTCCACTGGCTCTTGCCTTGGAAATAAAGTTCAAGGAGAATTGATTGTGGAGGTTGCTAAATATTAATGATATTTGAGACATGCACTTTTAAAAGGGCACTTTCATAAGAAACTCTAGTAAAGTTTCCTTAATGCCCTTTTGGCTTGATGCACCTGAACAGATTTTCAACACTACGTGGAGGTGTTTACATTATGTAGCAATTTTTTAAATATTAAAAATTTTAATCATGCATCAGCATCTCATTTACAACACTTTTCAACTCACTGAAACATTACTTGCACTCTTAAAAGGTGCCATAAAATGTTCTTGGCATGATATTGTAGACATCATCACTAATTGTTCTAGCAGATGATTCTCCAGAGAACTACTTTTGTAAGTGAAATGTGCGAGTTAAGAAGCTTCTGAAGGTTTAAAGAAATTCCACATTAATTTCAGGATTCTTTGAGGAAATTGTTAAAGATGCTTTGTGGCTTTCAAAGGTTCTTCATGCCCACAAATTTCTTTTTTAAACATTTTTTTTTTTGTATTTTAAACATTTAAATATTTTATTTTCTCTGGTATTGCTCAAGAAACACTGCAAGACTGACATTTTTGTATTCATTATTTTTCAATAAACTTCAGAGCAGTGTACTGGAAACACAATTGCTCTTGACTACATTGTCTAAAAACCCTTCATTACTACGACTTACATTTGTATCCTGATAGCTTAGTCTAGGGTCCTATATTCAAGATTGCTGGCATGTATGCAAGGATTTATCAGAGAGGAACAGAGGATGCTGATTCATGTTTTAACCTCAGAGGCTCTGTCCCCTCAACTGTAGGCTGTGTTACTCACATAACACTTTATACAAAGAAGGCCTGCTGTAGGCTTCCCGTGATGCACCCTCACCTGCAGGGACGATTACTCTCCTTTCATTGGTGGTCATATTGGGTGGTGGGGCGTTCTTCTCGTCCATGTAGCCTCCGTAACCCATCTGTGGCGTGTCAGAGCTGCTCACAAGCTTATTGCATTTTCCTACACTGCAGTCCACAGGAGACTCTCTAGGACAAGATGAGGAATGATGAGTTAAAAAATGACATTTCCCTTAAGCTACTAATACTCATCTATGAGTAAGTATTTTTTTCTGATTATCTACAGCATTATGCACCAATTATGTATAATATATATTACCAATTACTCTTATGTGTTTTACTGTCCTGTCAAGATTTGGCCTTTGACTCATTTACAAAGATATCTCCTTACACCTTAAAAAAATGTTTTTCATTAATAAAACATTGCCTTGCTATAAAACATGAAAGCAATCTCTTTAGTTTCAGCCACGATCTGCAGCACTGGTTCTGGCTGGTTCTTTAGAAATCCCTGACTGGTTGGGAACAGGGCAGCCTGACTGATGCAGGTTGGAGCTAAACATGGCAGGAAAGTAGATCTCAGTGTGGAGGTTTTGTGAATACTGGCATGAATTTCAGCGCTACTTTCTAAAGTGTAAAAAAGTGTAAAGTAGCCTTGAAGACACCACACCACAGGACAGCACACAGTGTAAACACATATGTGCAATGTCAAAACATAAGCAAGTACATGAAGTGACCCTAATAGTCACAACACAGCACACAGTGCACATTTAACCCATTCACCAAGCAAAGCAATGGGCAGCCAAGAACACGGCACCTGGGGAGCAGTGTGTGGGGATGGTACCTTGTCCAATAGTACCTCAATGGTGCTACGGGCAGTCTTGGGATGCAAACCCATGACCTTCCAATCAAAGGGGCAACTCCCTAACCACCAGGTTACCATGTATTATGTCAAGGAGCAGAAGTTCACTGTGGACTCTACCTGGTTCCGTTGAGGTGGTCGTATTCACGCTTCACGTTGACCCGGACGGGCTGACTGATCCACTCTTGTTGAGGAGGAATGGGGTTGATCTTGTGCTGCTGTCCGTAATCCTGTGTGCTGGAAGCTGTCATGTCCGTCTTGGGCAGTGGGGCGGCAGCAGCGTAAGGAGGCTCGAACAGAGACTGGTCTTCACTCACCACTGACAGCGCCTCCTGAAGGGTGCAAGAATAAGTGATATTTCACTCTGCTGGGTCAAACTATCACACAGAACGTATTTTCAGAAAGTATCTGTGAGCTAAGGGGTCCTTCAAAGCCTGTTATTTCGGAGAACTTCATTTTTGTTTATTTTAAATAAATAGTATCGTCATATCACATTAAATCATACAAGGGACGTTCAAACGGTTTCCATACTTTTTTAATAATTTCAAAAGGGTGACACTCTGGAACTAAACAGCAAGGGCAGCCGGCTTGCCTGACAGAACTAGTCACATGACTTTCTTAGATGTGCTACTCTTCCAGCCTTCACCGTTTCCAACAAAAATATAAAAGTGCGGAAACTTTTTGAACTTCTCTCGTATTAAAAGGTTTGCGTCTGTCCCTGGTGGTCTAGTGGCTCTCACCCCCACAGCCTGGGTTTGATTCACGGTCAGTTTCCCCCGGTATCAATAAAGGTGTCTGATTCTGATCCTGATATTGTGTGTAAAGATTCAAATCCTGATCCAATCAGTTTTTTCATCCTGTGGTACACTTTCAGAAAGGTCACAGGGGTGGTACCCTCAAGCATCTTCAGAATCTTTAGTAAAGGAACATGTTTGTCCCATATTTACTCTGTTCACATGACTTTTTTACATTAATTACTTACTTAAGACACACAACAGGACTTTAAGTTGTACTTGTTGTACCTTAAAGGAAAACATTCACATTGTTTGTTTTTTTGAAAAACGGTACCTGTACACTGCAGTACCCATTTTGTGACAATGTAGTTTATTGTAGTTGATACAGTTGTTCTAGATATCCCACTGATTAGTAGCTGGACTGTTACATTATCTTCAAATTTAATGAAGAAGTGGTGTTGAAATCAACCAATCACTTTTGGATTTTCAGACCAAATCTGACAGAAAAAAAATATGGCTTTTCTCTAACTTCAAATATGACTAGGAGAGTGTTCAAATTTCAGTCTCTATTAGAAATAGGAGAACAGCATCAACATGACTAAGGTTTAAGCTAAAGAGAGTTAGTGTAAACTTTACACTAGTATTAGCTTAGCACTAACATAGTATTAGAAATACGATAAACAACAGAATTATGGGGTTAACAACCTCTGATATGAGCTGACTGTAATAGTGTAATACATTTTTGCTGATTAATACAAAATTGGATTTTAACAAATAATTAAAAGATATCTCTATCAAGTCACTATTGATTAATTAATAGTTCATATTTACTTACAAAGCCGAGATAACATTGAATCTACTATTTGGATATACACTGATTTCACAAAGTATATGATTCTGATTGCTTTGAAAAGTTCTTAAAGCAATCAAACCTACATATTTAATGTTCAGATAGGATAACATTTATAAAGCCACCATAATCTAAGCCCTTTGCTATAAAAGAACCTTCGTAAGGGTTCTAATTCAATCATTTGAAAGTTGTTAAGCACTGTTTGCAAGCCATTGCTCAAAATGTTACCAAGAAATCAAGTCCAAAATGCAATTGTCTTTTTGTCCCGACTCGCACACAAACTATTCGGAGAGGCAGAACAGAAGCCCAGTAACAGCTCTGAGGTCATTTGTACATTTGACCTCATTGCAGGAGCTCAGCTGGGGTGATGTAGCTTTATTAAAGAAAACAAACGGAGTAGACAGGCCCCTCCGGAGCCTCGCAGTGTCTACACGCGCAGGCGCTCATCCTCATAATGCTGCCTGGCACGATCGTGGCTAACGTTCAGTCATACACGAACGTTCATGTTTCATTCACATCTTTCCCAACCCCTGCTCCATTTCCTCTGCTCTGCTTTTTTCTCTCTCTCTTTTTTCTTCCAAACGTGGTTCACTACCTGAGCCAAAACAATAGAACAGATTTCCTTCTGCTCCTTTAATAAGCCATAAACACCTGCCAGAGGCCTGCACCTGTTAATGTCCAGATTTGGTACAGTAGCTACTCAGCACACCATATAAGAATACAGTGAGGAATACAATAGAGCCTCGTTCTTCTCTGGGGTTTCTTCCAAATAAAGTAGAAGGTATTCAAAAGTCCAGGAGTCAATGACTCTTAATGCACAGCTGGAAAGACTGAGGACTGTCATTCTTGCTTCATTAACACTGATTGTTCAATTAAACCAAGAGCAATTAAAACAACCGTCTTGATTAACCAAGACACTATTTGGCAGCTTTTGCCCATTCAATTTATGAAAATCATTAAAGAACCAACAGTTTCAAAAGCATCAAAGTTTCCCTGATGGCAGTGATGCCCAACCTTGTGGGGTATAGTGTTTGTGGTGGGCCTAGGGCCAAAAAAACCCAATCAAACCAATATACAAATAAATAAACCAAATGCAATAAAAATGAACATTCTTGATTAACCAAAAGCCACTATTTGGTAGTTTGCATACTAAAAACCTCATTCTTCTGCACACTAAGCACCTGATGGTTTATATTTTTGTTACAAAGTACATTTAACATAATTTTCCAATATTTAACATTGTATTTGTTTAGTATTTTTGTCTTTGCAACAGACAGCATGCTCTAAACAATGAAGGTTCCTAAATAGTTCTCGGTACGTTCACATGGTTTAGTATAATATTACAGAATAATATAATAATAGTATAATATTTTTATCAGTATAGAACTATTCTAAGGGTTCTTTATGGAATGGTTGTTCCAAGATACTTAAAACTTCATACTTAAGCATAACGTTTATTTACGAGCCTTCCATTGAAAGGTTCTTTTAAGAACCAAAAATGGTTCTTCTGTGGTATTACGCAAAGAACCCTTTCTAGCATCATCATTGTGTAATGTAACACTTGTTAAATGACTTAATGACTTAGGTTCTTTCTTTCTTTTAATTGAATTTATGAAAATGGTAAAAGCATCAAAAATGGTCCCTCGATGGCAGGACTGTCCAAACCTTTTGGCCTGAATAATGCTTGTGAGGGTTTAGAGCCAAACATATAATAAATATACAAATTAATTAACTAATACTCAAACACTACACTGTATGTTTGTAACTAAAATATTGCAAAAATGCTATTTTAGAGGGAAAACACAAATTGATTAGGGCATACGTATTTTTTAAAATGTATATGTTTTTTCTCTTATTGTTACTAACATATAATGGGGCATCAGTTGGAAATTAAACCCCATGGTCCACTCTGGTCTTTTTAAAAGAGATCATATGCTTGGGGTCTTGGGGTCTGGTCTCATTCAAGTGAACCTCTGGAGTGAACCAGCTTCAGCGGACAGTCTGAACCAAACTTGACGCCATTCAAACTGTGAACAAACTATTCCACACGAACGCCCCTCGCAGTGTTCGGAGGACCACATTTGAACTTTGGCTGCTTGAGCGTCTCGACAGGCCCCGTCAAATTGATCGGCAGGACAGCAGCAGCATCGGCGAACGCTATCGGAAGGCCCACAGCCGCAGAGTTGGTTCAGGATAAGTATGACAGGGTGAAGGAATGCCACTACGGTGCCAGATAAGAGCCAGTTCTAGCACTCTGACAGCTCTGCCTCACTTATGCTGGGACATATCAAACTGTACCATATAATTCATGATTGGCAGTCAGGCTTTCCCAAGATTACAGAGGGTTTTTAAAAATAGGAAAATCTAATTACACACACACACACACACACACACACACACACACACACACACACACACACACACACACACACACACACA
>JBBPDD010000017.1:16611533-16623556 GCA_037974585.1 Bathyaethiops greeni | reverse complement strand
GAGTCACAGCACCGAGTCCGAGTCAAGTCTCGAGTCGCTGAGGGAAGTCTAAAGTCGAGTCACAAGTCTTTGTTTGTGCGACTTAAGTGCGACTCAAGTCCGAGTCTCAGACTCGAGTCCCCATTTCTGCCTGGAGGAACGTTGTTTCGTTTTTTATTATGTGCTGTATTTGGTGTATTTGGTAGAAATGACAATAAAAACCTACTTGACTTGGCTTGATCGGCTGCCCATGTACTTTAATGAATATAAATTAAAGTATGATTGGGCGTAAAACAAGTATAATGGAAGAGTCTGATTGGTTGGCTAGTAACAGCATGGTTTACCCCGCAGTTAATATAACTTACCATTAATTAACATTCGAATTCTTAGCATTTTCTAGCACACAGAACAGTAAACAACACTTTACATGACATTATAACCGATACAAGTGCGACAGCAACACTGCATTCCAAATCTACAGTTTCTGTGTCAGAAGAACTCATTTACGTTGAATAAACTTATCCTCACCAAAAAATTAATAGAACACAAATAAGATAAGCTGCAAAAATGCTTTACAGACCAAAAACGGCATCCAAGTCAATGAAAAAATAAACAAAAATGTATCAAATCAGAGCTGATCTTGAGGCCGTCACAGTTTCATGGCCTTGACGTGCAAAGAACTTTTTTTAAAGCACATTTGATACAAAATCTGGGTCCTTTGCTTCACTTCCTAGCTATTTTTTTACCGCTCCCCCTTTATTGCTGGTCTTTCTTTCTGCAGGGCAAATCTCAACTTAAAAGCACATCAACATACGTGTCGGTGCCATCCAGCCCTGATTTCTGTATTACATTTCTTTAATCATTTTCTTTTCTGAATGTTTTTGCTTATATTCGGCTTAGCAAAGTCATCTTTCCACCCATGGCTTCTGTTTTCAGCATCGTCTTCTTCTCTTTTTCCCCAGAGAGACGTTCTGTGAGTCTCTGGGTCAAAAGGAGCGGGGAGTTCAGCCGAAGCCGAAGAACTGACCGTCGCTCATTAAACACTATGAAAATGTTTCGGTGATTATTGATCCAGATTGAGTCGCAGCCTGCGACTCAATCTGGATCAATAATCACCGAAACATTTTCATAGTGTTTAATGAGCGACAGTCAGATTTTCCTATTCATTCTGCCCTTGCCTGCCTCAATACCTGCCCAGTATAACTATATGTTTATAACGTTCACTGTCGGTGAAGTCTTTTCATGAGATTTATTCTGAAATATGCGTGCGTAAATCTGAGCCCCCCGCTTGTTTTACTCGTTGCTGGATTTATTGCGGACAGGCCCTTCGTTTATGCGCCGCAGGAGACGTTTTGTTTGTAGGGGCGCGTCGGTGCCGGCTGATCGGATCCAGATCCGGATCCGGATCAGTGCTGCTGCGGTCACTGCGTCCAGGCACACCTGATCACGCACACGCACGCCTCACCTGTGCGTGAGACACATCAGGCCTGATTTACAGGAGGCGGTTCCTCCGAGGCGGGTCACGGACGACTGCAGAACGGTGAGTTTTATGGCGCGGTGCTGAAGAAGCTTTATGGCTTCCAAATGTCTGAGAGCTGAAAAGGGCTGGGCCAAGAGGGAGGGGCCGGTTCTTATAGGTACTTATTGTACTGTATAGGGGTCCGAGGTAATGGACCTACACACCACGTATATATTCATAAATCAAGGTATATATACAAAAAGGTGATCAGAAGTTTATATTTGCTGATTCTGAAATTATTTTATATATATATGCAGGGATTGTCATAAGTGTTACGCATGCAAGAATTAGTGCATGTGGTACGACAAATGCACACCAGTTTTCAGTCTTCCTTGCGCAAATGTGTCCCTAAAGTACCACTAAGTCCTCCCCCTCTTTTAAGGAAAACCTTAAAATGAAAAATAATAATGACATTTTAAAATATGGCTCCTGGTGGTGTGCGGAGCCTCGCTTCTGCACCAATCAAAATTCAGTCAGAGCAAAATTTGTCACTGTGTGTTCCGCCCCACATCCTCGACTTCACGGCCCGCCCCGGTACGAGAACCGTTCGCCGGTCCAGAGTCATCTGCTCCTGTGGTCCAGGATACACTTTTGGAGATCCCGTGCGATGCTGGGTCACAGCCGAGATACAGTCGAGCCAAAGAAGCAAGGTATAGAAATTCAGAAACTCGCCCCGAGTGGCTCTGCCAGCCTGCCTTGCTCATTTTGACCAGTTAGTGGCGAGAAAGCAGACACACCATCATCTTAGAAAGTTGATTTCACATTTTTCGTGACAAATACTCCCTGCGGGCGACTAGACCTGTAATTTGATTTAGGTTAAACGTCAGTTTGCATGATCAGCACCATTTGGCTATAAATGGCAGCAGCAAGGAGAAATAAATAATCAGAATCAGAAAACTTTATTGACCCCAGAGGAAAATGCTTCAAGCCGAGCGTTAGCATGAGCAGTTAGCATTAGCAGCGTGCAGCGAGCTAAAACTAACACAAAAGAAAGGTTGAAATAACTCTCTCTACCCACATGTTTAGACAGAGCACAGCTTACTAATACTAAACAAATTGAGATAACTTAAGAAAAAAGGGGGAAAATGTTTAAAACACTAAAATACGAGGACAAGACACTGAGCAGTCATGCTACAGCAGGCTCTCGCCTGCGCACTACATAACGCTCTTGGATTGGCTACTTTCAAACCTCCCGCCTCTGCGTTACGCTGAATCCGGTTAATGTATATATACGTACACACAGAGAGATACTAATTAATATTAATTAATTCTGTTAATTAACTCTTATTAGTTCATATTAGTTGAGTCAACTATGTTTATTAATACTTCAGATTTTTCATACTTTCTTTGTTTCTGGTTTTCTTTCTTCGTATCATATTTATCATCCTGTTAAATTCTGGATCATTTGACAAATTACTGCGGTTTCACAGCCACTATTTCCCTCCCAGTCAATATTACGGTCATGTGGTAGATATCAGTGATCTTCCTCTGCAGCCGTTCTGAAAAGTCTTAAAGTAGAACGACTCTGGCGTGGCTGGGTTTAATGTGTTCTCAGTGGTGTTCCCCAGTCCGGCCATGAGAACCGCACCGCGGCCGCTTAACTCGGCCGATCAGCCGCTCGGTGTAAGTGAGGATATTGATGTGGGGTTCAGCTGAAGTTGAACAGTGTGTGTGTGTGTGTGTGTGTGTGTGTGTGTGTGTGTGTTTCGCCTCTGGGGTGAACCAAGCTCCGGACCCGAGCTAGCATGGTGTCCTGCTGGGTGACTTCCTGTTGGAGGGTCTTTGCATGGCCAGAACTTGATCCCTCATTCCAAAAATAAAAATGGCCACTGCGGGGGCTTCCACTGCTGGGAGAACACTGAGGTAGCAGAACCATGGAGTTCCTTCCTGCCAGCACCAAACGCCCTCCTGCGGCGAAGCACCTGGAATTCATCGTAATCAACTGTGATCCTAAATTAGAACGGTTCCTTTCAAAATGCATGGCCAGGTTACAGATTACCTGTAGAACACTGACGTCATCTGAGAGATTCTCTGGGATTCTCAGAGATTGAGAAGTCTGTACTGTATAAAGTAAGGGAATTGACTGGAATGTGCTTGGTTATCCAATATCTAGACACTGCGTCTTTAGCCTGATCCAGAGATCTGTATTCATGTAGGAGCTCTGAGAAGTTTTATTTATTTATAATTTATTGTTCCATGCCCTATGAGTAAGTACTAAAGCAAGTAAAGAGCATAACTGCTGGTTTGGGCTGCTTGAAGGTGCGAAAAGACCCAGATGTGACGAAGCTCAGGCACGAATAATCATCTCCAATTCTGCTGCCCAAGACTATATTTTGGTCTTCAGAGTATGTTGCTGTACTGAAGAGGTGCTTTCCAGTGAGTATGTAGCATTTCTACCCATGTTTCTTTGTCTACATATAATTCATATTTTGCTTAAACGATGTTAATAATCCTTCTACCTGTGCTGTAGCAGCCAATTAGTGTCAATTAGCAGCCAATTGGAGACCTGTGTTATCTTTTCACTCTACTATGTCTTCGCTTGGGTTGCAGTAATATTTTCACCAATATTAAACGTGACAACGTGGTTTTAACCTGTTTAACCTGTTTTATTAAAACGGACAAACACGAACATGATTTGGAGGAAGCATGTAGCTAAAAACACAGAAGAGACCGGGAGGTCCATGGCCCCTTCAGTCCAGGCTCTTGTACAATTGCGACTATGAGCAAAACAATGCTGTCATTACTAACAGAATGGCTTTTATCTGTATTTTATTGGATGGTTTCTGCATCGCCTTTTATAGAGCTCTTCACAGGGTTTGAGCTGAAACTTGACACTCAATTGGTTCCTTCTTAATGTGTCAATGTCTCCACCAACATTTAACTCAAGATTTCTCACTGATGTCCTCTTGCTGGATAACCTCTGGTTCGAAAGAATCATCAGGAAATTTGTTTCCAAAACAATGTTCTTACCATTGCAGGTCCTCTGGAATGCTTCAGTAGAAGTTCTTTAAATAAAAGAGAACTAAATAAACGACATACAGAAGTGCAAGGAAGCCTGAATAATAAAAAGGATCCGTATCAATTCAAAGTTTTCTTAGACTAAGCAAATGTGCCATCATAAGCGTAGTCTTACTATGTGATATCGGACCGTGGGATCCTCCGTCCAGCAACTGTATTTCAGTCTTCTTCTGAGTATCTTGGTGTTCTGAAAAGTGTTCTAGACTTCTGCTTTTCAGTTCGTATCTCGTGTTTCCAGCCATTTTCTTTTGTAAATCATATATTTTTCGCATTTAATTTGTATTTTGCTTCCAGGATAACCTCTGGGCCCATGGCATGAGGACACCAGCAACAAATTAGTTTCCAAAAAAATGTTTTTTGTCAGTGATGCCACTTTTGGAATAGAACATTCTTCGAAGAAATGAGAACTGTAAATGAGACACATAAGTGTAAGCAAAGCTGAATAAAGCAACAGTTCAAGTTTTTCTTCAGTCTGAGTGAATGCACCATCAAAAGCTTAGTCTTGCTATGTGATACCGGACAGTGTGATCTTGTTTTATCATCTGAGCATATCGCAACACGACTAAGACCACTAGGGCCACTAAACAGTAAGTCTGGGGCCCCACCCTTTCAAGCTCTCCCACTTTGATGGAGCAGAGTCCAGAGATTAAAAGATGGTGACTGTGGGCTTCATGGCTGCAGTGGAGAAAGAACGGGGTTGAGAGGGAAGGCGCGGTAAAATCAGCGTTTGAGCGATTAGCCGTGAATGATAGCGGGTCCCAGTCCGAGGCCTGTAATGGGCTGGGAGTATCTCGCAAAGCCTACAGCAGCTGAGAGACGGGAGGCGTATTTGTGCAGGTTTTGTCAGTGTTGTTTCAGGGCCGTGGAGCGACGCAGATTAGGGATGTCCTGTGGGGTCACTGGCGAGTCGCTGGAGAGACTGGGTCTGCAGTCTTTTCCCATGGCTTGGAAACCGCAAAGCAGAGATTACAAGGAGAGAAACTGGGAGAGTGATAGAGAGAGACAGAGAGACAGAGACAGAGAGAGAGAGAGAGACAGAGAGAAAGAGAGAGAGAGAGGGAGGGAGAGAGAAAGAGAGAGAGACAGAGAGAGAGAGAAAGAGACAGAGAGAGAGAGAGAGAGAGAGAGACAGAGAGATTGAGAGAAAGTGAAAGTGATGTGGGAGGTAGAGCATGTGCTGTGTCTGGCTGGTCTTACACTGATGGTGTAAAAGAGTTTAATAATGAATTAAACCTGTGTGTAATGTTGGTGCTGGCTGTATTTTCCACATGCCTCCGCACTTCTCTGTGTCGTGGTGAACACAGCGCCCCCTGTCTGGAGACGGTGGCGCTGAGGCTGCGGGTGTTTCTGAATAGACTCCTCAAATCTTACATGTTTTCTTTGAGCAAAGAAAGGGAAGAAATAACACCTCATGTGAGATCCACCATGTTAGCGGGTCAGAGCAGGGTTCTGGATTCACACTTTAATAAATTTACAATCCCTGCGATCTTCTACTGCCCCTGCTCTCTGTGGGACAGGGTTCAAAACTGCAGTGAATCACAATGAATCATAAAACTGACCTTTAAGGCACAGGGACCAGAAAACTGAAGCTTTCTCGAGACTGAGCTCTTCTCACGCAGGGACTTTTCTGAGAATCTGTTAATGTCAGAGTGTCATAATTTTACATGAATGCTTCCACATAGGGCCACTGTCAGAAAAAACATAAAATATTATTTTCATTAGTGTTATAGTCCATTCTGGCATCATGGAAACAGCTGCTAGCACTTTCACGTTATATAAAACAAAACGAAAAACTTCAAAAACTGAGATACTGATGCAGATATGATTGTTTCAACCCCGTTTTGCCTCACATTGGTGTCAAGGCTGACATTTATTGTGAAAGTATGTCCCACATGTTTGGAGCTACAGTGACAGTCTCTCATCTACACTCACTGGCCACTTTATCAGAAACCCCTACCCTTCTGGTACAGGTTCACCAGTACAGTGTCCCCTTTAGGCAGCTGGTGCTCATAAAGTGATCAGTGAGTAGAAATAGTGTGTCTGCATAACATGGATGATAAGTCTAAGTGTAAATGGTCTTTGTAAAGATTTTAGAATGATTCGCTGTCCTGAAGTCTTAACTTAGTGAGTGCAAGGACGGCAGCGGTACACCTCCCAGTCAGTAGAAGGAGGTAGGGAGCAGGTCTGACCCCAGGCAGGGTGCCGGGCCGCTTACAACCTGCAGACGGCAATGTAGAGCAGATAAACAGTAGTTAACATTGCTCACCTTGGCAGCTCATTACTTAATCTGCGGAACAGGAGCTATTCCAGGTAAAAATGGTAATTAGAGTTTCTGGAGTGCTCTCTTGTTGTTCGGTTTTGAGGTTGTGTAGTTTTATGGTCTGTTTAGTGCTCTACATTTACATTTACGGCATCCCAAGTGACTTCCATTCCCTACCTACAGGGGACAATCTCCCTGGAGCAATTTGGGGTTAAGGGTCTTGCTCAGGGACCCAGTGGTGGTGGTGAAGGTAGGATTCTAACCCATGTACACATTCCAATTTCATTATAGCACCCACAGAAGCACCTTCTGTCTGTCTGCCTTATCCTCCATGCTTTTATTGCTTGGTCCTACCTGTCCTTCCTCTTGACAGTTTTTGGTATTCCACCAATTTTTGGGGTCACTTGTTAAAATAACCCCTTGCGAATGCCTGAGTTTTTCACTCTCTAGAGCGCCGTGGGCTGAGAGCATGACTGTGAATCCCGAGTTGGGTTCGAGACCCAAGCTGTGTCCGAAAAGTGCACTTGTCCACTATGTAGGGCACCTAGACCCCGCCTCATGTGTGGGCTGTGTCTGAACTAGAGAGACGAGATGTGTGTTTATGTGACAGAGATAAATTGCAGAGATCCATCACACTATTTAAGCAACAATTAGTAAAAACGTAACATCCAGAGTACTATGTAGTGGACGAGTGAACAAGTGAACAAGTGCACTTTTTGGACACAGCTCCAGTCTCCACAGTTCTTCTGAGTCTGGCTGTCACTGTTTCTCAGGTTTGGATGTGTGTCCTCCTTTCCCTGTGTGGCCATTTTGCTCGTCCGCACACCCGCTAACTGCCCCAGCGTAACCCTGAGGGGGAAAATCGGCCGTGCTGTTTTACCCTTATTTTCCAAAGATTCAAAGTCAAGTCTTATAACAAACTACAAGAGCAGCATCGGACCACTCGGGCTGTTTGTCCCTACCTACGCAGAACATAAATAGAACAAAATTTCAACACAAATAACTGGAAGAGCGAAGGCTATCATAAACAGATCAAGAGTTGCCAAGATGGAATGTAAATATTAAGATGCCAAGCTGGAGTTCATGAACTCCCCAGCCTGCGGCGTAAAAGCTTTGTCCGAAGCCTCGTGGGACCGGAACAGGGGAGAGTGAAGGAGTGAAGGGCTCAGGCGAAGAAGGGCAGCCACTGAGGAAGGAAAAGGGAGGAGGCGGACCGGGTGTCTTGTCCTTGAGCTGTCTCTTTTGTCTCTTGGAGATTTGTCAATAGAGACAGGTACAATATTAGTGTTTGGCCACAGCACAGACAGGACCGCTGTTTAAAACGTCTCACGTCTCAGAAGAGACCCGGAGACGACCTGAGGGAAGACACTCCAGGCTGGAATGACAGAAAGGTCTGATTTTGGTCCCACCAACCATGTCTGAGATTATCAGATAACATGCTGTTTTCCCTAAAACTGTAAAGAAAACTGATTGAATTCTCCAAATTTGGAAAATTGCGGCACAATCATGTCATAAAGTACTAAAAAAAGTAGTTTTTCTGTTGAATCTTAGCT
Source organism: Bathyaethiops greeni (assembly GCA_037974585.1). Lineage (NCBI taxonomy): Eukaryota > Metazoa > Chordata > Actinopteri > Characiformes > Alestidae > Bathyaethiops > Bathyaethiops greeni. Next base: position 16,615,227 of record JBBPDD010000017.1, on the reverse strand, counting down.
TTTAGAAAACCTGCATTCACTCCTTGTTATGAACCATGTACTTATCGTCCTCAAGGATATTTAATACATTGCTCAAATCTGTACATTTGCTTGATTTTGTATTTATAACAAAAATCCATGGTGTTTTTTAGTACACAACAAAATACTTAGATAATAATCAATATTCTGTTCTGTAAAACCCATTTTAATACTAACTTTATTGAAAAAGTGACATTTTTGGCAAACAAAGACCCCTAAAAGCCAATTTTACCTTTTAACATCTCTAAATAATGTTCCATCATTTACAAATTCATTACAAACCCCACAATAAAAGTATTAATAATCGACTGGCAGAGACTATGATCAAAATGACCATATTCACCAGTGATATTACACCCTAAGAACTGGTCATAATAACAGAAACCATGATCCAATCTGCTTATTTTTTAGTGTTAGTTGCATTTCTTACTGTTTTATGTGGTTTATTTTGATGCAGATCAAAGATCTAGGTCAAACCTTCTGAAGGCGCAACTCAATCCTCACCGCCTTCCTTCTGCCGCCTCATATCTCACACAAAACGACGCTCTGTAGTGACACGGCTACAGAATTATTAGAGAAACCATTAAAGGAGTAATAGAAGGACACTGAAAGGACCACATTCGGCTCCCTAAAGACCCGTTAAGTGGATCTAAAACTGGAAGAGCCTGTTAAAGTTGGAAGAACTTTCACATAACATGAAGAAACATTGTGTTACAAGACTGCTGGTGCTCAGATTACACAGTCCAGATCACGTCAAACCTGCAACTGAACAAGGACCGCCACCAGCAGCAGGCCATCAGAACCCAGTGTAGACATTCCTGAGAACTATTTGTGTGGTGTGTAGGAAAACATGGACAGGTCACCATATGCTGACCATGAGTAAAGCAAATAAAAGGGGCACGGCATCCATGACCCGGGACTTTACTGCCCGCCACATAACAGATCACCTTTCACCTGCCGAAGCTCTGTCTGGCCTGTTAGCCTCCCCGTGACTTTCACTGGAGGGAGGTGTCTGACAAAACTGCTAAACAAACAACAGCTTAACATGAAGAGGCACGTTTAAACTATACTGATCTTCAATCCAGATCGATTTTTTTTTGCCTTTTTGACAAATAGGAACGTCGAGTCACGCGGGGAATTTCAGGGCCATGTTCAAATTAGGCTCTGTTCTAATGTGACAAAGAGCTTTCTTCTCTTTGGAAAGGACTGGAACGTCCCAAAAAGTGTCTGGCAGACACTCAAAAATGCACAAAGATGAAGGAGGGAGAGCGAGAGCGCATGCGGTTTGGCCTCGCCACACAGCGCTCTCATGTTCACAGAATCGTGCAGGGCCTGCGTGGAAGACGCAAAGGAAAAGTGCAAAGTGTTTGGGTTCATGGCTTATTTACTGCCCAGAGGTTGACTGGAAATTCACTCAAAGGCTGGATGGCTTCCGTGGCTCGCTACTGCCTCCTAGCAGGTGAATCTGGTCACTGCACGCTGGCGTGTCCAGGCTTTGAGTGGATATAGTGATGACAAACTCATTTTTAACACTAAAGACAGGCCCTGAGTACATATTCCAATGAAATCTACTTTTCTTTTCACTCTGTGAATGCTTTTTACATAGCGAAAAGAAACCAAACTGTGAAAGCATTCAAAAGGCAACCAGAACTGTCTAAAGCCACAAATATTTGTATTTTAATTTCAGCACCACACTTGGCAAACGCGGCTTGCTAATGGTCCTGAATTCCAGCAGGTTTTTTTTTTCTTTTCTGTCGCTCCAGGTCTTGTTTCTCCAGGCTGGCTGGTCGCTTTCCACGGGCACAAGTGCAGACGCTGCACTTCTGGGGTACAATGTGTCTTTCATTTGGCCCGCTACTTCCAAACTTGGTGCACATGTGGCCCAAGTATGCAGCCGACGGCTCCAATACAAACACACACGGCTCCCCCGTCCGTCTGCTGCTGGTTGAGCACACTGCAACCTCTCTCTTTCTCCATCTTTCTCCATCTTTTTCTTTCTGCCCCTGGCCATTCACCCAAACCTCACACCAATAATTACAGAAACATGTAAGATAAAAGTCTTTAGAACGATTGCCTGATGCACCACCTCACCCACTTTTATCCAGGTTTTGCCACTAATTTCATTATAAACCTAGGTAGAGGTGTAGATCCACTGTACAGTGTACAGTTAATAGACACAGATTTTACCGAATCGGAATCGTGTTTATTGATCGAACACATACAAGGAATGTTCTCCGGTCGATGGTGTCTATCGAGCACAACAGTATAAAACAACAACAATATAATACAGTGTGTATTGCATGTTACAATACAATACATACTGAACAGTGTAATATACAATAATGTACAATCTACGATATGAATACGCAATATGGATTAATATACAGAAATATAGAAATTAGGGCTGTAAAGCGATTAATCAAAATTAACTAGTTAATCGCAAATCTGAAAAACAATTAATCGCGATTAATCGCAATTCTATGTCAACCCAATATATAATATATAATGAACACACAAGTCATCAATTTTACAAAGAAGGCTTTGTTTATTTGTTTTTTCGCAACACTGTCACACTTTTAACAGTTGTGAGACAAAAACAAAACTTACTTTTGAATAAAAAATGCATAACATCTTCAAACCTGAAAGAATTTCTGTGTTAAGGCAAAAACGTAGCTCTAAATAACTTGAATTAAAGGACAAAGCCTAACTAAAGTCCTGCCTCTCGCTCCAAACTCCTGCATCGCAAAAATGTGGCGTCGCGCGTCCTGATCCGTGCTCCAGCGCGGTTAGCGCTCACACTACATGCAAACAGCGCCCGAGTCCAACTGAACCGTGCTCTGGCTCACCTCTTACATTTTATAGTTGTATAACTTTACATCCTACATTTCTGAGAGTAAAATGCACCTATGGCTACATTATAGACTGTATAGGGGCAGGTGGTGGCTTGGTGATTCTGCCCCTGCAATCAGATGGTCATGGGTTTGAATCCCAGGACTGCCAGTGGCACCCCTGAGGTTCCCTTGAAAAAGGTACCGCCCCCAAACTCTGCTCCCCGAGTGCTGTGCTCCTGACTGCCCACTGCTTTATTTGGTGAATGAGTTAAAAGGGTTAAATGGGTTAATTGCAGAGGACTCAAGCACTTTCCTCCAGGATTATTACAGTAGAAAAAATAAAAAATACATGTTAACAGGGCGGCCACTAGAGGCAAGGTCGACTCCTGATGCTCTTCTGGTGTAGTTTAGGTGATAAAAACAGAATTATAACAGACTGATGAATGAGATTAGTGGGACACTTTTTATGTCTTTCTACTTTTTGTGGTTAGTCTGTTGTAGTCTGACTGCATGTCATTACGGTGCTAACACATCAAAGACACTTGTTCAGACAAAATTACACAGCAAATGAATACACACAATTTAAAGCTGTTTTGGAGCCAAATTATACGTCAGTTTTCAGAATTAGAATCAGTAAACTTTACTGATCCTGGAGGAAACTGCTTATACCAAGACTGCACAAACTCACACAGACACAAAGACACGAACGATATAATAAAACTCTCCAGGAAATATTCAGAAAATACTCTACACTATATACATTCAGGAAATACTCTACATTATATACATTCAGAAAATACTCTACACTATATACATTCAGAAAATACTCTACACTATATACATTC
>JBBPDD010000017.1:16487330-16498343 GCA_037974585.1 Bathyaethiops greeni | reverse complement strand
TTCAGCTGATCACTGATCAGTCCCTCATAAAGCAGAGTCAGGGGTTTGTGGAGGAGTTTAACAGACACTGGACTGGAATGGAGTCACTCTCAGAGAGACGCTGATTTAAACATAAACTGTGCTCTTTATCTGTAAGTTTTGAATATGTATTATAATTTTTTGTAATATGTATCATAAATTGCACTATGATCTAATAGACGAGCAAAACAGATCGTTCTACAGAAGTAATGTAGGTCAGGTTTGGGATTTTGGACTGATATACCACACAGTACCACCTTTTATCAGAACATCTCTTGTTTAAAATACAAGTGAGGCTTATTAAGGATTTTATTTTAAATGGCATGTTAAGCTTGTTCAAGGTTCAATTTTTTAAAGATGAATTTACTTCTCTAAGATGAGCATCATCCATTCCTGGACTTTTAAGGGATTTAAAGTGTTGATGCATCATTAAAGTGTTTCTTCTTTCCGTAAAACATTTCATTTCTTCTTTAAAGTTGTTATGAAACAACAGAAGCCAGTAATTCAGGGATGTTCTCAAAAGTGAGAAAAGGTGCTTTTTTCATGGTGAGAGCCCTTGTACTGATATTCAAATACTTCTCATATTTATGGACACTGCAGGTTTTATCTCGTTTATTATAGAAAAACAAGTGTCATTAAAGTCCCTGTTGGTGTAATGGTCAGCTGTCCCAATACTTTTGTCCACATTAAATGGACAAAAGTAATGGGACGCCTGTGAAAACCAGCCGAGACACAGAGCCACGAGCCCAAAAAAAGCAACGAACTTTCAAATTAAAAGTATTAATAAAACCCTACGCTAACTTGTGATGAAATAATTAAATTTAAATAAATAATTAAATTAAATAATGCGCTGACGTGATAATAACGTGTTAACGTGCCCAGCCCTAATATATACAATTATTTTTGTGCTCAAGAACATCACCTTTATCACCCGGTCGCTGGAGCCCTGATGGCACGGTTCCATCGCTCCTTCTCGAGCTCCGCGGAGAGCGCGCCTGTGAGCATATGCCATTAAAATGCCTGGACATGTGGAAGAAACTGTGGGAGAGTTGCGGTCTGGAGGCGGGGAACAGGCTGTCAGAGGCAATCAGTGTACAGACCCCTCCTCCCTCCACACCCACCCTTCAATCCTTACAGGTCTGAGGAGGTGGGGAGGCCTCCGAATTGAGAGAGAGAGAGAGAGAGAGAGAGAGAGAGAGAGAAAGAAAGAAAGAAAGAAAGAGACACAGAGAGACAGAGAGAGGGAGGGAGAGAGAGACAGAGAGAAAGAAAAACAGAGAGAGAGAGAGGGAGACAGACAGAGAGAGAGAGATAGAGATAGAGAGAGAGAGAGAGAGACTGAGAGAGAGAGAGAGAGCAAACAGGCTTAGACCAAGCATCTCTAACTGCGACTGCTGACAGGTGTGAGGACGATTGTGTCTAATTGAGTGAGAAAGGCGCTGTGGGCCATATGGAATAAAGATACACCGGCCAGACCCGGCTATCGCTGTCGGAGCACGGAGAGGTCAAACGGCTAAGCTGTGAACGCAGGACAATTAGGCAGGAAGAATCGCTCGCCCGGGAGGAATGGCTGCCGGGGGTCCCTGCACACGTCAGTCTAATTCCGTGGCTAATAACCTTCCGCGTGTTGCGGTGCGGCCGCATGGTCTGCCGCTGCAGCCGTTTTCATTAACCGAGGACAACTGCACCATCTCTGAAATGTTTTTAAGCTCGTCTGGGTCAGCGGCTCTCGACCCCTTATTTATCGACAGCCTCTGATAACGAGTAGATTCTGTTCTAGACATTTCCACTCTAAAGAATGCAGCTACATGGACTGGACCGGATGGTCCTCGCTAGCTGCCATGGCCCTGCAAATGAAGGGTCTTGGTTTTACAGAGACAGTGATGATGCCGCGGCACTTTTGCTTTGTGTTTGTTCCCACTTGCAACTGCTGGAAGAAAGGAGAACAAAAAAACACCTGACAGCTTTTTGTTCCTGCATAAATGCTACGTTGAATTATACGAAAGATGAAGGGGGTGGAAGACTGGAAATGAAAGAGGGAGGCGGAAGGAAAAGGGTGTGTATGTGTGTGTGAGAGTATGAGAGTGCGAAGGGGCTCTTTGCGGAAACGTGGCACCGCGAAAGGTGCCACAGTGAGTTTGTCACAGCCAGCGTAAACTCGTGGAGCGAGGGAGTGCAGCGGAGAGAGAGAGAGAAGGAGAGATAGAGTGTTTCCTAGGGCTGTGAGATGCTGTCATGCTGATTAAGTCACACGGTGAGGGAGAGGGAGAGTTGGGAAATCAAATCAGTGCGATGCCGCGGAGTGCATGTGGCAGTGCGTGGAAAGTCAACGACCAAAGAAAAGAAATGGAGAAAAAAGACAAATAAATAAATAAGTAAATGAAAAAAATAAGAAAGCCGGCAGCACCACTGATGGAGGGCGGGGGGGTTGGGGGTGACAGACATGAACCTCCCCCTTGGCCCCGGAGGTGTCTTGACTCTTTGGGGGCGCTGCCACATGTCGGAACCTCCCCACCTTCGCCCCGTGGCCACGAATGGCCCGTCTAGCCCCTTTTCAAAAGTTCAGGAAACGCTTCCTGACAGGGAGGCTCCTCGGCATGTCTGTGTCACAGCGAGGGAGGAGATAGCTAATGGTCCTTCGGATCTCCGGCGGCCATAGGGGCCTGTCCGGTCCGGTCAGGTCAGGTTAAAGCCGGAACGGAAACAGAAGGAAGCCTAAGACCGGTTAGAGAGAAGAAATGTGCTGAGATTATGAAACAGCCTTTAATTGCACCTGGAGCGGCTGGTGGTCTAGTGGTTAGGGGGTTTGCCCTGTGAGCAGAAAGTCGTGTGTTCATATCCTAAGACTGCTAGTTCCCTGAGTAAAGTACTGTCCCCATAAACTGCTCCCCGGGGTGTTCCTGACTGCTTCACTCAGTGAATGGGTTAAATGGGTTTAATACAGAGGAAGAATTTCGTGCTGCTCACACCGTGTGCTGTGGTGTGTTCACGAATGACAGAACGGCTCATTTTTACCCCACTGGCTTTTTCAAACGCTTGTAGTTCTGTTAAAATAAAACCCAGACATCTTTAAGACTTCTCCTTAAACGGCCTTATTATTAATCATCTGGTGGATTTTGGTGAGTGTGTGATAAAAATAAAAATAAATACGACCGTTTATTTCTAGAACCGCAGAGGAGTCATTTTTACGCCTCATTTAGATCCTTGCATACAGCCCCTCCTGCCGCTCCCGGTTGCTTAGCAACGTTAGACGCTTGTGACGTCATTCTAGATATAAATGGTCGTTTATTTTTTCTTTTTAAACGCACCATCGATTAAAATAATTATAATTTAAGATAAAAGTATATATTTTAAACACTTACTTTGTCGAGTCTCCATTATTATTTAAATGAGGCACTTCACAGCTGATGCTGTTGCAACAGCGGATCAAAATGACCCTCCGGGGGGTTTCTAGGGGCACTGGAATGTTGGCGGTTCTAGTGTTAATGTCAACCCAACTGTTCCTGATCCTTAGATATTTCCACAGACTAGTAAAGGTCATGCCTCTGGCGAACACACCCGAGATCCTGGAGACCAGACGAAGGACCGCTGCCGTCTTGTTGAGGAATCTGGGCCGGCGTACACTCCGCCTCCTGGCGATTTTCTTGATTGCGAGTTCAGTCTGTGGCCTGGCAGAAATGATGACTTGTGCTTTAGACAAGCCGTGAGGTGCTGGACGCATCTTGGGGAAGGCAAAAGGGAAAAAACACAGAAATTGGACCGAAGTGTTCGGGGAGGTAGGCTGGCGTGCGGCTCCTCACCCACAATGGCCCCGTCCTCCCAAATGCATGGGTCAGTAAGCCAATCTCAGCAGCAGGCACTAAGCAATAATAATGTCTAAACGCCTTGACATTTTCCGAGAGAGGTGAGCGAGTTGAATTAAGCGATTTAGCTGGAAACTGGACTTCTGACCGAGGTGCCGTGCCCTCGAGCTCAGGCTGATAGCCTTCTCTATCAAGCGCTGCCGTTCCAAACGCCAGCCAGTCAAAGATTTGTGAATTGCTTCAGGTAGCCGAGCAGACTACACAACATTCATTGCTCTCAAACATGGGGGACTTTCTGAAGAACAATAGAGCTTTGATTCGAGCCGTTCGGCGGAGCCACAAAGAGAAGCTTTTAAACGAGCCACGCTCGCGCGACTTTGACAGCAAGCGTATGATCTGGCTTTTTGACGTTAGGCTGTTTTTAGTCGGGAACAGACTGGTCTTTGGTTTTTACATGAATTTTAATGCGTCTACCAGAAGACTGTCATGGCTAAATCTCTATCAAAGGATGCACGAACACATGCTTAGAGCCCATCTATACCCTACACTTCCACTCTTGGCTTTTTGGCAGCCGCTTTTCGTGTACAAGCTTCGTACGCTGCTTTTTCGAGTTCAGGTTCAAAAAAACAGGCAGTCGTATTAAATATCACAGAACAGCTTCGTCCGAGTTTTGACATGCTGTTTGCTGCAGTTGGACTAGACAGACTACCTCTCCGAAAACAATGTAGGAAGGAGGGCGGGAGTGGCGGAGGGTAAAAAAATCAATAAGGAATGCTTTCCTCACTTCAGCTCACCCCAGCTCCAGGGAGGACAGTGATTACCAAACAGAATAGGGCCTCCTCAGGGTGTCTGGCCTTTAAAGCCATACGAGCTACGCTTATATACACACAAGGAGAAGAAAAGCAAGATTCAATCAGCTTTCAGTCGATCCAGACCCCAGCGCTGAGCTGAGTCCCCTACAGGGACCGAGGCCTGTCAGATGGCACATGTGCTGTGATGGAGATGCCAGTGCCTGGGTCCACCATACGTCTCAGTTCTTCAGGAGGACTCTTTTGATGACTGGACACTCCATCCATTGAGTTATCAGTGTGGGAAGCAAGCCTGGCACAGCTTTGCCACCCAAGGCGTACGCCAAGCCCACGGTCCTGGTCGGGGTCAGGGGCCAGGCCTGAGCCAGCTGGGGGTCCGAGCAGCCCAAAGGAACCTTCACCGTCGTGAGACAGGAGGTCAGCAAAGTGTCAAAGGAGCTTAGAGCATCCAAGAACATTTGAGTGCCTGCTTGTGAACGAGCCATCACTTGTCAATGGGGACCAAACAGACAGGACTGGTCCAAACCATGGACTTAATACTACATCAGTGCACTGAGTTTGTCTGATTCATCGATGTCCTTCGTAACGTTTACTGCCTTCTACGAAGATTACACCCGATGAGCCGAACCAGAGAATCGTTTCTGAAAATCCATTTGCCAGTTATTTAACTCTGGACTGTGTCTGCAGCTGGAACAGAGGAATGTTTACGTCCTCGGAGCCGCAGCATTAGCGAATACTGTTATAAAAGCAACTACGGTCAATACACTGTGTTTAATCACACAGATATTTGCATTCGCTCACTTTAGAGACATCTGTATACCAAACCACCCACTGTCCATATGTCCTTGTTGGCATATAAAAGAGACGAAAATGTGGTGGGAGGTTTGTTTTATCTATAGATCTAGCTGTGCATACAGATGTCGGCTATTCGTTTGGAGATCTAAACAGCGAGAGGACACATATCTACTGTAACCTCAAGAAAGGAGCCCGTCTTGAGCATTTCACTGTCCAAATGTGAAAGAAAGGAACACTTTGAATCGCGTTCAACGATAGTCCCTTTCAAACCTCCAGCAAGTTTATCAATATTAGCGATGTCGTATAATACACAGCGATGCACCCTGACCTTCAGATGTTGTTCTAGAGTGTGCCTGGTCCTACAGTTAGGCCTGATAAGTGTCCAGAGCAGAAACTCTGAAAGCATTCCCCAGTTGGGGGCATCTATATTAATCAGACTCTTAATGATGTTAATGGAAATGCTTTGTGTGTAGGAGGTGGAGGTTAACGTTTACATAAGATAATGGATTGAAGCACATGTATAAGTCCAAAAATACATTTTTCCCAACCGTGTGACTGGGCAGAGTACGATGCTTTGAAGATAATATACCTGCCCTATACCTGGGCGGGGCTATCATTTTTGGTAGTATTTTAGAGCTAAATTATCAAGAAAAATATAATTTACTTATTTTGTAACAAATGTGAAGGTAATTCAGCTGCATTTTTATATAATATATAACTACAGAAATTTAGAAAGTGTGTCTTGAAATGGTCAAATACAGCTGAACTTAGAGGCTGGAGGTTTGAAAGTAGCCAATCGGAGAACGATATGGAGCGAGAAAGAGAGCAGTTAGCATTAACACACGCTGCTAATGCTAACAGCTAATGCTAACTGCTAACTAATTTTATTTTTTTCCCTGGGATCAATAAAGTTTTCTGATCCTGATGATTTATTTCTCCTTGCTGTCGCCGTTTGAAGTGTCTGTGACGCTCCAGACCAGAATCTCTTCGTCGTTTTTTTGTTTTGTCCTTCGTAAAGCCCTGCATTTTTACTACAGTACATTCAGTTAAAAGAGGCGAATACGGTTTTACCTTTACATTTTCTTTAAGGGTAATTAATGCATTAAACTGAGTTTAAAATGAAATGAAAGTGTTCTGGGAGCAGATTTTGGGGCAGATTTAGAGAGAAACGGGCATTTTTAGGCATTCTTTTACCAAAACAAAACAAATGTTTTTTTTCACTATACGCGGGTGCTGTTGGAATGTAATCCCCGCAAAGAGTGGCGGATTACTGCACTGTCATATATGGGTTTGGTTCATATCTCAGTCTTAGCCATTGTCCCGATGGTCCTTGTGTTAGTTGAAATCAGTCAAATCTTTAGATTGTGAAGATTAGGGCTTGCACAATATGTCGCAAATTTACCGTAATCGCGATATCAACATACGCAATATCCATATCGCCGAAGACTGACTGAACTGCAGTAAATAGTGTTTTTCCAAAACTCTTCACCCAGAGCCACAGAGAAGAGGGCAGAAACATCACTGGGGCAGTTTCTCCATCTTCTGTGCTGCTGTTAGAGATTCTTCCTTTTGCTGTTTTTATCTGGCTACGAACTTACTATAATTTAAATTATGTTTACATTCATTTAAGATTTAAAATTATTTGTAAAATTTTGTTTAAGTAAATTCTTCAAAAAAAAAACATGTTGGAATGGAAAAATTGCCAAAGCAGCAAATCCAGAGCAGAAAAACATTAACACTATACTTTTTTACTCACTTATCGCATGTGATATCACCGTGGCAACACTCCACAACATTATCGCATATCGCATGTTTTCCTAATACCGTGCAGCCCTAGTGAAGATGATAAATGGAACTTCATCTGCTATTACAGTGTTATCCAGTCATCAGAAATGTATGGCCAACCTCTAACAAACCTACACTTCAGTTTATTCCAAACCTCCAACTGCTACAGCCCTTATATGACTATAGCTGTCATCCTGTCGCGGCAATCAAACTCGGCCTCGTCCTGCTCCACTGTTTCTGGATCTGACGAGTATACGTCGCTAATCCGCGCAGGTGGACATGGAGCGCACTCTGTTTTTTTATTTATTTTTCTCTATTCGTCATTGTTTGTCAGGAAAGTGAAAAACAAAAACCCACCCATCCGTTTGCTTTACCACTTGTCACATTTTTCAAACAGCGTGACTTCGCCGCCTGTTTGTAAACAGCCCTGCTCCGAGGGTTAGGATTTTTATTTGTCACAAATAGAAACAAATTTATTTGGATTGTTAACATCACACCACTCGTGATGCATGCATCCCTCAAAACAGCTGTCATCAGATGCACCAAGGAAGTCTTTGATTATCGCAGCTGACTTGCGTTCACCCCAGACAAGCGATGTCTAAGCGAGATTTGAGCACGGCTTCATGCAGCTTGAGCGGTTTCGAGGCACTGTTGACTGTACACACCAGCCAGCACATGGCCATTAGCCATCTGTTGTGCTGTGTTATATGAAGTGTTCTCACTGGACAGTGGATTAAAGTGTGTGTGTGTGTGTGTGTGTGTTCCCACCCTATAGCTTTTGAGCTAACCTCATGTAGCCTTTAAATGGAGCACTCAGATTAGAGAAGCTGCCGCTAGGAGCCCAGACACAGTGCAGATTAAGCGTGTTTTAATGTGCCGCTGTTGGAGAGTCCCGTCCATGGCCTGGTTTTGGGGTGCGCTATCACTAACGGATGAGCCTGAGTTAATGCCCCCCCCCCCCCCCGTTTGTACACGATTGTACACAATCAGGGATTTAAAATTAGAGTGAACAGCTCAGAATTGTATGAACCTGGGGTTTAGGGACATGATTCCCACTCGGACCATTACAGACTTTGAATTTTAAACGATTAAGAGCATAAAAGCTTTGCATTGACAATCTAGAGCATTAATAACGTCTGTGTTTAAACTTTTGGGAAAAGTGTTACAGAAAAGAATAATCTGTATAGTGCATTAACTGGCCCTGGCGCCTGGTAATCACTCATCATTGTCCTGTGTACAATGCTGTATTGTCATTGACTCCCTGCTGTGTGTCCCCATAGCATTTTATTTTGTAAAGCATTTGCACATTCAGATATATTCCTTTAATTATAATCCCCCCCCCCCCCCTTTAATTGCTGCTGTTTTGTTGTTGCGGGTTGCACCTACGGGTGCCCGGGAGGACGATATTTCGTCTCTGTGTACTTAATGTAAATGTCTGGGATGACAATAAAGCTCTACTTGACTTGACTTGACTTGTTGCCAAAGAGTCTTAATTATCTGAATTCGTAACTCCTCGGGACGGTCATGACCTGAACCACTAATTGGCTTAAGGCCTGAGTTGGCACAAACCATGAAAACACCAACCTGTCCACCTAAATCTCTATTGTCAAAGGAGACTACGTCCACTGGACGCTCGGCCTGAAAGACGAGTCAGAAGATTATTCGGCTGCGGGAGGACGGGCAGGAGAGGCTGGGCTGGGAGAGAGTGTGGGAAGACAACAGGGAGCGAGAATAAGTGATTTGACAGACAGTGTTTTAGAGAAAGAGGGACACAGAGACAAGCACCTTAAATCTTTCGCATTTGTGGACATGGAGGGGGGGCGGGGAGCTCTTTGATTCAGTGTCCAAGATGAGCCGGAGATCAGTGACAGCGCAGTGGGATAATCACGCCCAAATCACCACCATCTGCCCTCAATCTCCCACGGCCCACGCCAATCCCCTAATCCCCTCAATCTGCAGCACTCAGCTTAGGGCCGTCCTAATCCACACATCCACACAACAGCCCCACCATTACTGAAGAGCAACACATCCACACCTCTAAAGTCACTCTGCCAAAGTCCAACCCCATCCTTTCGGACCCTCCATGTTCCCGGACCGCCCATCTTTAACCTCATTACCTTCCACACTTCCTACTAATCGAGGCCTCAGGAAAGGAGCCTTGGTTCCATTAGACTTCATTTGGGAGCCACGAACTGGAGCGAGTGCACTGGCTTTAAGTGAAAATGTGTAATATAAGCTACTAATGGAAGGAGAATGATCATGAGATTCATTTAATATATAAAAGGGAGTGTTCATGAATAGTTACTGCCCTGCCCTGGCGAAACCAGAACGCATAAGACTAGCTGGACTGGAAACTTCACAGACTGGACACGGATCTGCTGTCCCCACTTTGGTGCAACAGGACATCGGGACCCATTTCGCAGACGACAGAGATGGGGACTCGAGTCGCACTTACAAAGAAAGACTTGTGACTTGACTTTAGACTTCCCGCAACGACTCGAGACTTGACTCTGACTCGGTGCTGTGACTCGTGAGTCAAAACCAGGTGTCCCATTACTTTTGTCCGAGGTGAGCGGTTTTCAGCTCATGGCGGTTTTCGAGGGGTCGTTGGAAAGGGGTCACCGAGCCCCATCTAACTGTGGATATCACAGCATGCAGCCCCGCCCCCTGCTAAGTAACAGCCAATTGTAATCGCGGGGTGCGGCCAATTAGCATATCTTCTAAACATTTAGAGCTCAACATTTACAGCTCAAACATCCCACCTTTAGGGTCACTGTCTGTAAACATTGCACCTTAAAGACTCAAGACTTGATTTGGACACAAAATGACCCGTGAACATCTCTGCCCTGAACATTTCTGACAGAAGACAAGCGAGTTTTAATGTTTTTGTCATGTTTTCATCGTTCTTTCTCAGCGCGAAGGGCGCTGGCCCATTGCTAGGCCAGACAGAAAGAGAGATCCTAGGGAGAAAAATGCTGTGAGACAGTGGCCTGATGAATCCAATCTGCTCCAGGTACCCCCACCCTCTTTGTTATTATCTTGAATTGCACCTTAAGACGGTTGGTCTGACCGAGTGTAAGGTCAATGACCAGCTCCAACCACCCCTTCCCATGCAAGCGCACACATACACATACACTCTGGGATTGATGCTGGCAAGGTTACAGTGCAGACCTCTAAAACCTGAGAAAATGGAAAAAGAAGCAATTTCCTCCTAACTTCACACTGCGGCGAGGTCCAGCCAGGTCTGCGGAATGATTTCTGATTTCAGAGAACACAGTATGACCCTCTCTTTCTGATGCTTGTGTTACTCGGCCGTCCGACTCTGCTGTTAGTTCCTTGCCATCTTTGTCCTTTCGATTCCAAAGATGTACATAACTTTCTTCAGCGCCCCCCCCCCTCCCTCACCGGGACCCCTGACTGTCTGAGCACTCGCTTGAGATGAGTCTCCTTCGGGTCTCCAGAGACTCAGAGGCAGTTTGATGGCTGTGGAAGGGACCAGGACTCCAGTGGGATTCTCCATATCCATGACGCCACCTGTGGCGGACCTGTGGCACTTGATGGCTCGATAGTTAATTCGTCGAAGGAAAGGTTTAATTTGATATTTTCCTCCTGTATCCCTTCTTAACGTGGGTTAACCCAGTGGTTCCCAAACTTTTTTTGCTGGGCCCACCTTTAGTAGAATTTTTTGCTCCCACGCCCCCCCCCCAATAAAAAGGGATATACGTACACATTTTGTTATCGGAGTCCATTGCAGTTTATTTTACACATTGTAATTAATATAAACTAGGGCTGTCAGTAGATTA
>JBBPDD010000017.1:16264241-16277510 GCA_037974585.1 Bathyaethiops greeni | reverse complement strand
GACTGAATCAAGTTGGTCAATGAGTTCTTTGGCTCTAGTGATGTGTCTTCAGTCTGATTTAATGTATTTTTCTAAATATCTAAATGCCTGTAGTATTTTGTTGTTTTATTGTTGAATACTGGGTGCATCTCTTTTAATTCTATGGATTGTTAAAGATATCAACATGAAACTGACAAAAACTTTAAACATTTTCAGTTGGAAAATGGTGCTGTGCTACCATAATTCAAACGATTGTTTTTTTAATGATCCCAAAACCTCAATTTTGAATTTTGTGTCACTGTGACTCAGTTTGCCAGATCAGGTCACATATCATGATAATGATTAACAGGTGATACTATGCAGCCTTCATCCATTTGCTTCAGGATTGTCTATGTGATACCCCTTTTGCTACCCTATTTTACCTTCCCCAGCACTTTCCAAAACATGGATGTGACCAACACTGACTCTGGTGATGGCCGATGATAATTATGGGCCGGTGCACAATCCTGTCAGCACCCCACCAATCTCCCCCCCAGCTCTCCCCTGGGAACGACAGCGAGAGGGGCCCCGGGTGGGCCGGTCAGCCTCGTGGGGACGGGCCAGGCTCAAAATGCCCTGTCCGATTTTTTTTGTCCCAGTCCAGTCCTGGGCAAAATACATAGTTGAAAGAAATGCTTTGCTTTATTTTGGATGTGGGTGTGGATGTGTGAGCATTTATGGGTGATTTGAATCATTTTTAAAACTTCAGTTTGTGGACAACAGGCATAAACTCCCTCTCCCTCTCTCTCAGGGTTTGACCTCAATGTCTAGTGGAGTTTTCTTGATCCCTGCTGGGCACAGAAGCAGCTCTGTAGGTAAGGACATTAGAGAGCACACGTATCTTACATTTTTACATAATTTCTTCCACCAGGTCACCTTCTGAAATCTGTAGGGAGGAAAACAGGATCATGGGTCAATATTATTTTACCCCTTCCTCTATTTCGACATAGCCAGGTAAAACAGGTAAAAGTTACTACATTTTAATAGAAGATTATGGGGAAACAAGGATTTTGTCTCGGAAATTATAAATGATTAAAAGTTTCTATCATGTGAAATTAACATGAATCAAAGTAAAATAAAAAAAAGTTCATATTTCAGATTGACTTAAAAACCCAATTGGTGCAGTGACCAAGCCCCTGTCCCACCCCTCAGGAGGAAAAACACTGATCCTAAAATGTGCAAATCAGTTCACCAATTTGAAACAAATGGAGCAAAATCCACTTTTTTAAAGTTTGTGAGAGTTTGAATGGTGTGTTTGGGTTTGTGTGTGAGTATGGGTATGTGAAGAGACTGTGTGTGTGCGTGTATATGTCGGGAGAGAAAATGTGAGCGAAAGTTTGTCTGCATCGGTTCCACAGCGCTGCATTTGTGCTGCGCTCTGCGTCTCGCGAGAGCAACGAGTGAGGGAGGGAGGGAGGAGAGGAGGAGAGTCCACAGGAGACGGAGAAAGTAGAGAGAAAAAGCAGCAGCTCGTCTCACCCTGCAGAATGGCCTGGAGGCTTTGAGCTTTGAGCCTCAGTGCTGCGCTGCACCACCATGCTGACATACACGCACAACTCCAGAGGAAAGCAGCTTTAATTCTTCTGCTCACTTCAGAGGGGACACGCACACACAGGACAGAGAAGGTACGCTCACTCACTCGGCTGCCCTTTAATGCTGCACGACTCTGCCTGATGGGACTCTGTTTTGGGACATTTTTAAACAGGGCTCTAGTGTGTGTAGTGGTTAAAATGGGTCGTGCTGGATGAACTCATGCAGAGCTTTCTCCTGGTTCAGTCTGTTGCACTTTTTTCTGGGAATTCAGCACTTCTGATTTTTTTTGCTGTGGGCAGCAGTCCTTAGCCATCTGCAGAAACTTTTCCTTTTGTGCAACCAGAGGGGAACAACTCCTTCATCTCTTTATCAGCTCAGAAGTATTTTATCGCAGTTCACTGACTGGTTTAAAACTTTTGTTCGCTTGCTTTCCTTCCAGATCTGTCCCGGATTGGCCTCTGCCCACGGGAGCTGCTCCTACCCCAGGGGTTCTCAGATCAGGTTTTTATAAAGGGGATCGGCTGCATTTGGAGAGGAGCAGTGAGGCAGAATGTGGCTGCTGAAGTTTGCTGTGGGACTCACAGCAGCACTCTGTGTTGTGTGTGGAGAAACCAAGACTGACAAACCTGCGGAGCAGCGGGTCAGCAGGTCCAAGCGCCGTGGTGGCGGACAAGACGCCCTTAAAGGGTAACGACTGTTAATGCTCCCATTAAAAGTGTTGAACACCTGCAGCATTCATATAAACCCAGCTGCACCCAAAATAACACAGTAAAGAGTTAATTTGCCAGTCAAGAGTGTTTATCTGGTGGTCTCCAGTTAATACTAACACTGACTGTGTTACATAAAAAGTGGCATAATTGTATGTATTAAGCTTAAAAGACAGAATGTACCTTATTCAGGACAGTCATTTCTCAAAAACATGCACTTTTAGTGTTAGGTATAAAGTCATGAATGACCAATGAGAAAACATATTTTAGTAATCACCTCCATTTATACAGCTTTCACACAATCAAGGTCACTTTGCATTCACTTATTCAGTTATTCTTGCATGCAGTTAACTCCCTTTTTTGTTACAGTAAATGCATGTATATATTTAGCAATGGGATATTCTGTGCTGTGTAATCTTTGTGAGTGCCTAAAATTCTCATAAAGTAATTAACAGGACAATTTATTTATGTATTTATTTTTGCAAGATTTTAATGTAGTCACATAATGGAAAGTAGTTGTGTCTGCTACAGCAACAGGACTAAACATTCAGAAGATACGTTTATATGGGCCTATTTCCTTTCACACAGAGACAGGGAAAGGGAGGCAGGATGAAGGGGTTGTCTCGATGCTGGCCCACATTCGTATCCTGTGATTTGAAGAGCGATACAGGGGTCCAAGCGCTGAACTGCCTCAAATTGCTATTTAGCTTATACTATTCACATTTTCTTGCACTGGTCTCCTCTGAGTGTTTTAGCCACAGTGTGTTAAATTGTGATGCTTTGGGAGATACAATGATGAAAGTAGTGAAGTGGTTCTCACGGTCCATCCATTTGGCATTGAGGTTTGAAGGCAGGCACGTGCACAGATAGACCTCCGCAGCTTCCTTGTGGCTCTCAGATTGTACACGTATCCATTTTGGGTGTGTTTGTTGATAGTGTTTCATGTGAAGTGCACTATTGTTTTAGATTAGTTTCAGTGAGGCAAAGTTGGTGGGATTAAAGCTCAGGTTCCATGAGCTTTGTTGACCTTGGACATGCATCACCAGCACCAACTGCATTTCCCCCACTTTTTTCAACAGATTACTGTATAGATAGGGTAGGGTTAGGTTAGGGTTAGGGTTAACATACTGTTTACTCCTCAGGCCATACAGTAAGTAAATGGAAATTGAGCTGCAACAACAGCCCTTTTTTGTGTTGTCAGAACTATTTACATATATCCAGCAGTGTGACCCTGGTTAGAAGGAGTGTTTCAGCTTGGGCTGCTTTTTAAACATGCCAGAATATAGGGCAGCCAGTCAAATCAGAAGTTATTAAACATATCGGTTTTAAAGGCACAGTAAAAAAAAAAAAAAAGCCCGTTTGACCTATTAAAAGCGGTTGGAAATGTCAGAATAAACTATGACATAGAGATGAGAAATCTTCAGGGAAAAAAATCAAATACAAACAAAAATGTTGAATGTGTTCTTTCATAAAACATAACATCAACACATTGTGAACATTATTGTTTTATCAATTGGGATTTGCTCAAAACTTCAGGGGTGTTGCTACTTAAGGATAATTGTGACTCACTTATTTAGAGCAATGAGAGATTCCACTACCACGCATTTTTTTTTAATTACCCACATTGTAACTGGTGGTTGTACACATTTTGGCACATTTTCTTTCACATTTCATTGAGCTATTTAAAAGAGATTTCCTGATTAAATTGTGTTTACTATCCTTTTCCTCCAGACCCAATGTGTGTGGCTCACGTCATCAAACCTATTGCTGCCCCGGCTGGAAGACTCTCACTGCTGGCAACCAGTGCATCGTCCGTAAGTGTCAAACTCCGGTTATTTCTTTAACTGATCATAGACACTTCCTGCAGAGTTTACCCTGATGAAGGAACTGCACTCAGCATGCTTTACACTGCACTGTAAACGTTTATAGTCCGCACAGCTGTGGCACATTTCCCGCCCAAGGTGACCCTTCTCTTCTTTTAACATTACCCTAACGCCAGCTCAACACAGCTCAAAGCAGTTTGACTTCAGCTTTTGGTATGGATCCATCATCACTATTATTGTTTTTTCCTGTAGCTGTGAATAGAGAGCTGTTGTAACCGCGTACCTCAGGAAGACTGTTGTGGGCTTTGTGTTCTGTGATTGCGTGTTGGCCAGCAGCCTGCTTTTAGCAGGGGTGATGATATTGTTTAGCAATTGAAACTGAGGAAGTGGAGGTCATGCTCTACATCATGGCTGATTGACTGGAGAGTGCCAGCCAGTCTCGCAGTCTCTACTCTCCAAAGCAGCCTCAGGCAAACTTACTCCAAGTCTATAAGCACGTACAGCTCACAGCATGTCTCTGTCTTTAGTAGAGAGGAACTATTGAAACAGTATTAAAACAATACTTGAGCAACAATATGATTTTAATGTGATTTGACTACTATTTTTTTTTTCAAATAAACAAATAAAGAGATTCTATGTTGTATAGATATTGAGATTTCTAATACTTTTTGTCCCCTCATTTCTCTGTTTTCCCTCCAGCGATCTGCCGCAGTTCATGCGGAGATGGATTCTGCTCCAGACCAAACATGTGCACCTGCCCAAATGGACAGATTGCTCCATCCTGCGGCTCTAAGTCAGGTACCAAACCTGCCCCCTGGCTCTGGAGTTTGTGTGTGTTCAACACATGTGGTGGAGCAGCTTAGTGGGGCAGAGTGTTTATGCTCTCCTTGTCAGAGTGTTTGTCAGAGTCATGTTCCTGGCAGAAACTCTCTTTGTTTTTTTAAAGTAGCGTCTAATCTCTAGTCCAACCTGACACATGATGTCATATATGAAGTAATTTCCTGAATCCTGTCCATCTCTTCTTTATGTAAGTTGAGGGCCCAGACCACTTAATAAACACTCCTAGTCCTGCATAGTTTTATGAGTTTGCACACTTGATTCAACTCAGCAATTAAGGATTAGTTGGTGTGGTTTCTCTGCCCTAATCACTATTGGCCTGAAAAACATTGACCATTGGCCAATTAACACTATGTGCAAATTCGCAGTCTGAGCACCTCTAGTGTGTGTTTTGGAAGCAGGAGATCAGCATCTGCCCATAGCTGAAAGAGTGGTGCATCAGTACTAATTTGCATGAGTGTAACAGATTCTTTCTTTTTGCAGTCCAACACTGTAACATTCGATGCATGAATGGTGGAACTTGTGCAGAGGACAACTGCCTGTGTCAGAAAGGCTACATAGGAACTCACTGTGGCCAGCGTAAGGAGCCTCTTTTATTGATGCTACATTTTGCCAAATGATTACATAATCCCAAAAATAACAATATATATAACAATGTTCTTTAACATATTATGTTATACCTAATGCATTTACGTCACTTTCACTGTTATCATTACTTTATCATGCCTGTATTGTCAGTACAGTTACTGATGTTCAGTGAGGAACATAAGTTTTTGAATACCCTGCGATTTCGCAAGTTCTCCCACTTAGAAATCACCTGTCTGAGCTCTTTAAAGACACTTCTCCACCCCACAGTCAGTCAAGACTCCAACTACTACCATGGGCAAGACCAAAGAGCTGTCCAAAGACACCAGAGACAAAATTGTGGACCTCCACAAGGCTGGAAAGGGCTACAGGGCAATTGCCAAGCAGCCTGGTGAAAACAGATCAACTGTTGGAGCAATTGTCAGAAAATAGAAGAGGCTAAAGACGACTGTCAGTCTCCCTCGGGCTCTATGCAAGATCTCACCTCGTGGGGTATCGCTGATAATAAGGAAGGTGAGGAACCAGTCCAGAACTACATGGTCATGGTTTCAAATCACACATTGCATGGAAGGTTCCCCTGCTCAAGTCATCACATGTCCAGGCCCGTCTGAAGTTTGACCATCTGGATGATCCAGAGGAGGCATGGGAGAAAGTCATGTGGTTAGATGAGACCAAAATAGAACTTCACTTGCTGTGTTTGGAGGAAAAAGAAGGAGGATTTGCATCCATAGAACACCAATCCTACTGTGAAGCATGGGTGTGGAAACATCATGCTTTGGGGGTGTTTTTCTGCGAAGGGAACAGGACAACCTCATTGTATTTAGAAAAGGATGAATGAGGCCATGTATTGTGAGATTTTAAGCAACAACCTCCTTCCCTCAGTCAGAGCACTGAAGGTGGTCATGGCTGGGTCTTCCAACATGACAATGACCTGAAGCACACCGCCAGGAGAACCAAGGAGTGGTAAGAAACATATCAAGGTTATGGAGTGGCCTAGCCAGTCTCCAGACCTAAATCCAATCGAAAATCTTTGGAGGAGCTGAAACTCCGTGTTGCTCAGAGCCAGCCCCAGAACCTGACAGATCTAGAGGAGATCTGTGTGAAGGAGTCGCCAAAATCCCTGTTGCACTGCAAACCTGGTCAAGAATTACGGGAAACGTTTGACTTCTGTAATTGCGAACAAAGTCTTCTGTACCAGATATTAACACTGATTTTCTCAGGTTTACAAATAATATAATAGGATTTCCTGATTTTTTTTTACATTCTGTCTCTCACAGTGGGAATGCACCTACAATGTGAATTTCTGACCCCTCCATGATTTCTAAGTGGGAGATCTTGCAAAATCACAGGGTGTTCAAATACTTATGTTCCTCACTGTATTTGTCTGCCCTGTACTTGTACTGTAATCAGTGCTTGATTATCCATTGTGTGTTTTCATGTCGTTTTGTAGCGGTGTGTGAGTCAGGCTGTCTGAATGGTGGAAGGTGTGTCGCTCCAAACCGGTGTGTGTGTACATATGGCTTCACCGGAGCTCAGTGTGAACGAGGTAAGAAATGACTGCTTGTAAACATGCTGACATCAGTTACACTCATCCACTGTATGCCAGTATCTGGGATGCTTTTATTGTGCTTAGATGGTGATGTATTTTGTTGTCATAGTGATTAGATGCTGTTGTTAGTTGCCACAATGCTGTGCTGCTGTCATAGTTTGTGTTTGTTTTATTTTGTTTTAGTACTGCTGGCAGAGCAATGACCCTCTGCCGGTGTTGGAGTTAGTACACAATATGTGGATTCTGGAGAATGTAGATTCGGGAGAGTGAATTCTGCCAGTGCATGTTCTGGAAGGCATGGCTTCTGGAGGAATCCATGTTTCGGAATTCTGGAGAGTGTGAGTTCTGCAGGCTGAAGAGTGCAAGTTTTAAACGCAGCTTGCACACAGATTCTGAAGAGTAAATTCTAGAGAGCATGGGTTCTGGACATTTCAAGTTCTATGGGTTGCAGAGAATATGGGTTCTACAGAATGTGGGTTCTAGATAGTGTGGGTTTTGGAGTTCTTGACATACAGAATCTAGAGAGCAATTTTGGGTTAATATATTGGGATAATTTGAGATTTTCTGGAGGGCAGAAAGTGTGAGATCTGTATAGCATGCATTCTGGTGTATTCTAGACAGTGTGGATTCTGTGGAGTTCAGGTTTTGTGGACAGCTGTTCCACAGACTGCTTGTGACAGAGAGTGTTAATTCTGCAGAGTGTGGTTTCTGGACTGTGCAGGAGATTGTGCAGAGCATTAGTTGTGCAGCTGTGGGATGTAGATGTTGAAGTGGCTACATGGGTCTGCTCCCTGCTGTTAGAAGGGTCCTGCATATGCAGGGGGATATCGCTCCGCTCTCTAATAACACAGCCACAGATTAGCTTTCGTGTGTGAGAAAGAGAGGGACATGGCACAGCCATTCATTATTTTCGTGTTTTTTTCCGGCTTGTTTTTTCCAAAGCTGCTTTTTGAGCTCTGTCATGTGTTTGGACTCATCCCTCCATACAGACTATATTTGACACAGATGTGCCGGAACGTTCTATCTGGAACAGAGTGTGTGAACGAGAGATGCAGTGCTGTGTTTGTTTGGTACCAGGTGCTTTTCATTACAATACATATTTACATGGAAATGCCCAAAACTAACCTGTTTTAAACTGATGTGAGCCAATCTCATCTTCTTCTGCTCTGCTTAGGATAATTAAGCAGGATTTGGGTAATCATGGGGTGTTTGTGTCGTTATAGCTTTGTGTAAGAATGTCAGTGTAAATACAGGGCAGTAGACTTAAGTTGTGGTGCAGAACCACAGACCTTCACAGGTCTTGTGGAGTCCAGGCCTTGATGAGAGAAATGTTTTTGTGGCATGAGAGGGACAACAATAGGCAGGTGGTTTCAATGTTAGAGTTGTTTGGTGTATAAACATCAACAACATCTGCATCAAACTCTTATTTAAAAAATATCAGAAATGGTTCAGCAGGAGCTGGTCCTAAATGGTCCAGCATTAAGAGCTGTGTTTCAATGGTGCATGTAAGTGTGAGCGTGTTGAGTGTTTACCTGGTCAGCGCTCGCTGGTGTGCCAGGCTCCATCTTGTCCGAACTGAGCATAGAACTCCAGAGTTGTTTGGCTCAGCTCCATCTCTCCCGAAGGGCCACACTATTGTTCTTTTCTGTGTTCCTCATGCTGTTTACAACATAGAGCCTTTACACACACACACACACGCGCGCGCACACACTCTCACTCTCTCTGATTTAAATTTCGCTCCCATTAACCGAGACACACAATGAGATGTAGGATATTAAAGCCTATAAAGAGGTAATAGGTTATTGGTCATTGTGCTAAACACTGTCAGCCATAACATTCATCTGTCTAATATTGTTCCCAGTCATGCCACAAACAACTCCACAAGACCCCTGAAGGCCTTTTGTAGGGCATCCATGGCACGGACAAGTCTGTCCCACAGATTAATGATCGGATTTAAATTTAGGGAATTTGGTGGCCATTTCAGCTCTTTGTGATATTCCACAAACTGTTCCTGAACTGTGTTTGGGGTGATGAGGGGGCATGCTTCTGCTGAAAGAGGACACTATCATTAGGATAGTATGGTCCTTCCTTGTCCCCTATTGCTCAACCAAAGCTGACATAACAGATATAGCAGTTAACATTCTCCTCCAAGTGTGTTGGAGCATTAGAGGCAATTTGGCTGTCCCTGTCCCAGCTTGGTAGCATTGTGTGATGGCTAAAACCTTAAGTGGCATGTCAGCAAGCTTGATTTACAACTCTTCCAAGCTGCATTGACATGCAATAAAGTTTTGCAAATAAATGAAAGAGAAAATTGAAAAACTAAAAATAAAAACCTAAAGTAATAAAAATATAGGAAAAAATATGTCCCAAATAAACATTACAATCATAAGATCTGTACAGATCTGAGTAATATATCTGTGTACTGTAAAGATATATCTGTACAATTATCATTGGTTTGATGGTGAAATTGTGTCCTATTATAATCGATATTTGCTCTAATATTTTTAGCTTGTAACTGAAGCAGAAAAGCCCCTGTACTACTGTAGCTATAGCTCCGCCCACAGCATCAACCTACAGATTCTGCCTCTAGATGCCTCTAGATTTACCTCAGAGCAGACATGGGCAGGACAAGTTGGCATCCATTTCAGTGCTCTTTAAACAGAAAACAAACGAAAACAAACCGGGCCAGTGACCCCTAACGGTTACTGGCCGAGCCGTGACAGTACCCCCCGCTCCAAGCCAAAACACTGGGGCGGCAAGGCCCAAAAACAGGCCCAACAAAAAACCCACCCCAACACAAAACCAAACCGACGGGTGAGGCGGGGGCAAGGACAACGCCCCCGTTCCCCACCCCCGTCGTTCCCCCACTGTCCTGAATGTCCGGAACCCCTGAATGTTCACAGCGGTGGTGCCAACACCTGGAAGGCCTTCGGCCGGCAGGGTGCTCTTTGTCCCCCAGTCCGGGCATTGGATCCATAGCCCAACTGAGCACCCCGCCCAGAGCCTCCCTGCTGGCTCACCGCTGTAGTCCGGCATGAAGGCCCATCTGTGGGCCTTGTCCGGGCGCTCCGCGCGCCCTGTGTCACCGTCCGGCAGACAGGCCCTTCCATGGGCCTCGAATTGGCGCTCACTGCGCCTTGCATCACCATCCGGCAGACTGGCCCTTCCGCGGGTCTCGGCCTGGCGCTCACCGCGCCCTGTGTCACCGTCCGGCAGGCAGGCCCGTCCGCGTTCCTCCTCCAGACCCTCCCCTGACTCACTCGGAACTGAAGGCTCCAGGCTGCTGCTGCTAGCTGCTATACAGACCCCTTCCTCTGACTCACTCGGGACTGAGGGCCCCAGGCTGCTGCAGCTAGCTGTTATGCTGACCCACTCCTTCCCCCACCCACCCACTCACCCACCCACTCACCCCAAGCACTGTAACCCCCCCCCCCCAAAAAAAAAAACATGGGGATTTCTCCCCCCTTCGGAGGCGATGGACCCCCATCGGCCTCCGCTGCTAGCCTCTCCGCTACGCTAGCTGCAACTGCTAGGCCTACCAGAAACCTAGCTAAGCAGGCCAGCCCTGGCTCTACACTGCCCATAAGGGCTACTGGATTAGTTGGGACCGTGCTGGGACTAGGTAGGGGAATTAAGGGTTTCGGAAGCTTGCTCTGCTCTACTTCTACGTTGTGGCCCTGCCCTGTTGAGGCTCTCGGGACCGACCGAGGAGCAACCTCGGGAGGCGGATCGGGAGCAAGCCGGAGCGGTGGCGAGTCCGAGGTGACCTCAGCTTCTCTGGGCAGTTCAGGACCGGGTGGACGACGGACCCCACATGGACCACCACGTCTCCGTCTACGCCGAGCCGCGGGACTTTCACCCACAGCTGAGTCGGAGACGCAGGGGTCCACGAGACGCTCCGTCTCTATGATCGGGGATCCGTCAATCCACCCACACCACAGAGAGCTCTGGACCTCTGTACTGTCCTCCAACTCTCCACTGCACCACAACCCGCAGCCCGAGCACCGACAACCCGTCGGTTCCTCCGCGAGTCCGGTCCCACTGTCCTCATACCAGCTGAAACCCTCCGGCAGGACCACGCTTCTGTCCCCTCGCACCAGAACGTCGATGAAGCGTCTCTTTGGAAAGGGGCATGGATGAGGCTGGAGAACATTTCCATTTGCTGAGTTTTTATTTACAGAAAACTAAACAGAAAACAAACCTGGCTCAAGGGCCGCTGCATGAACATAAACGTGAAAAAGGCATGAAAATGAGGCGATGGACTGACAAGGGGGTGATGTACAAACAGAACTTAAATACCGTCAGTCATTAGACACAGAACACAAAACATCTGAAACCAAACACGTGACACCAAACAGACCAGAGAATCAATATAAAAGTCCCCAAAATCCCATAACAAACAGAACAAAAGCGGTGACCCATAACGGTCACTGGCCGAGCCGTGACACTAGAATGTAGACAGTCAGAACCATACTGATGTTCTTTTTGGTTACTTTTAATGCATGTTATAACAAGTCACTTATATATACTTGTATATATTTTAGATTTCCTTTTTATGAAATCTTACATTTGTAGAGGTTGCAAATGTAAGATTTCATGATAGTTACTTTAAAATACGCAGTAAACTATTAAGGGTGGACGTAATTTCCTGGAACATAATAATAATAATCAGTCATTTCAGTGTGCTGGTCACACTCATGGTCACAAATATTTATTTACACGCTTAGTGTTGGAGTGTAGGAATGTGTGTGTTTGCAAATATATGAAATTGCGTACGGTTCATTTCCTTAGAAATAATGTCCTGGAGTGTTGGAGTGTAGGAATGTGTGTGTTTGTTAGATTTTGTGTATGCACCAGGCGGGCAGCTGTGCCATATTGTTTGTGTGGAGGAAGATTGTGCTTTAATCAGATTATCCTGAAGTGCTGTAGAATTGGATTTGTGAAGGAATGTGAAGCTCTGCAGATTGGTGTGAACGCGTCAGCTCTCCGTCCTCTGCAGAACGCTGTGGATCCTGAGCTCACGGGAGACGGTTATCAGGGTGGAGGCCGAGAAGAATGAGGCCGAACCCCCGAGCTGGCTGACAAAATGGCCAGGGCTGGAATAACAGGCGGCGGGGTTTCACAGAAACAGCTTTGGTTTGTAAATTACTCTCTGATTATTTTTCCATCAAATCCAACTGGGAATTTGGCAGTGCTGCAAGTTGATAAATATTTCATTACGTCTCAATAAACACAGAGAGCTGACAGAGAGAGAGAGCAGAGAACAGCCCAACCCTGATCTCTGGAGAACAGGGCAGTGGGTCAGAGAGAGAGAGAGAGAGGGAGAGGGATGTGGGTAGAGAGAGAGAGACGGAGAGGGAGAGAAATAGTACGAGCGCGAAATACAGAGAGAAAGAGTTTGAGATAAGAGAGACAAAGGGAGATGGGGAAGGGAGAGAGAGAGAATAAGGGAGAGTCAAAGAGAGAGAGAGGAAGAAGGGAGATACAGAGTTAACAAGTAGAGATGAAAGGAGGGTGAGACAGAAGAGAGATATATTAGGAGAGAAAAAAGAGAGAAATAGAGGCAGAGACATAGAGATGAAAACCATGTTGTTGTGTTTTGTTAAAAAAAAAAAAAGCTTAAAAATGCCAGTTTTTATAGTGCAAACCCCAAATATGCCTCCAAATATGCATTTCATTTTCAACCAAGTTTAATGCATTACTCTTAAAGAAAATGTCAAGGTAAATTTGTATTCGCCTTTTTTCAATTAAATTCCCCACAGTGATCTGCAACTGCGAAGGTAGCGGGACAAAAAATATTGGGACACTGCGGCGAGATGAACAGTTTTTGGGGAATAACCCCAGATGTATTTGGGCTAAAAATACAAATGAGGTCTCATTGGAAAGGTCTCCTGGAGATCAATCAAACTGTGGAGTTTGAAGTGTCTGAGTACTTGCACCGCAGAAAAATCGCGTTTGGAGAGCGGGAGGCTCAACTCTGGTGTGGAACTCGAAAAAAGTGCTTCAAGGTCCCATTGTGTGAAAACATCCAGAAAATATATTTATTGCCGCAAGAAAGGTGGAGGATTATAGCATTTTGCGCGGGATTTCTATGTGAAACTACGAGTTTCGGTTCTTCCCCTCTCCCTCTTTCTCTGTGACATCAAATAATCTACTTTAAAGCACACAAACACACATACACACACACACACACATTCACACACACACTCACACACAC
>JBBPDD010000017.1:15356081-15371902 GCA_037974585.1 Bathyaethiops greeni | reverse complement strand
TAGACCCATTTTTTGTTTGTTTTCAAGCATTTTTGAGCTCTGTGTGTGTGTGTGTGTGTGTGTGTGTGTGTGTGTGTGTGTGTTTGTGTGTGCACATGTGTGTACCTTGAGGTTGAGCTGCTGGAAGCCCAGGTCTCTCTGCTGGATCTCCACCAGGCAGCGCTGCAGTTGATTGTGAAGCTGAATCCTCTCAGTCTGCAGCTGCACCAGCTGCTCGGAAGACACATCTTTACCTGCAAGAGCCTGGAGAGAGAGGGAGAGGGAGAAAGAGAGCGAGAGAGAGAAAGAGAGCGAGAGAGAGAGAGAGAAAGAGAGAGAGAGAGAAAGAGAGCGAGAGAGAGAGAAAGAGAGAGAGAAAGAGAAAGAGAGAGAGAGAGAGAGAGAGAGAGAGAAAGACAGATGTAATATAAATAAAAATGAAAAAAAATTAAAGAAACAATTCAAATGAATTTGGGTGATTCTGGGTGAAAGTGAGTGAATCTGGGTGAGTGTGTAAGCCCCGCCCCTCCCACCCTGAAGTCGTACCTTGCTGGCGTTCCGGACCGCCTGACACTCCGACTGCAGCCGGCTGGTCTCAGACCTGCGGGAGAAACACAGATGAGTGTGAAACCTGACACACACTTCCATGAAAGGTTTCTCACACGTTCTCCTGGCGCCGGCGTGCCAACACTGAGCCAGGCATTCCGCCGAGCGCCTCCTGTGACAGAACGACAAAAACCTCCCTCCCTGCAGCCCAGCGGCGTAATAAACACAGATGAATAAATAAATAAATAAATACACTCCCTGACACTCTACCAGCCTAGAAGCACAACACACACTTTAATACATGCATGCATGCAAACAGTAAAAAATACATCATTATGTAAATGAATAAAGATGTATGTAAATAAGTGTGTAAATAAACGAGTTAGTAAACAAAGGAAAGGAGTTTGAATGTAAATAAGAACAGTAAAAAAAGTTTGCAAAAAAAGTACTTAAGAATTACGTTGACGTTTGTATATAAATAAGCATAAACGAGTAAATAAGCAAAAGCGTGTATGTAAATGAGTATGTAAGTAAATAAATATGTAAATAAGTAATCAAAAGTAAATAAGCATGTATGTAACATGTAAATAAAATACTAAAAAATATTAAACACAAAAAATTAAATCTTATCCCTCTGTGACGTTTTGGGGACATTTTTGCGCCTGTGCTTATATTTTATGAGCCAGAACAAGCATTTTCCGAAACTGTCAGGAATGATGTGGTGTCCTGCACGGTCTGGAGAAACACGCCAGGATCACCTCAGCTGTTCATCTCCAGGTTTAGAAAGTGAGTTTGAGAACCGGAAGCACACACCAGCACTCTAGGAACAGGGCTGGGCACCCCTGACCCCTACCCTTATATGATAGTTATAGTCTAGCTGAAGGTGTAGCAGGGTGGTCTGAGGGTCACAGCGGGCATTTCCACCATTCCACATCCGTCACCATGACTGACAGGCCTGCAGGAGCACCGTCCGCCCCAGAAACACGACACCATAAAGGCATCCACTGCATACACAGGACAGGATCGTTCACGACGACTCTCTGAGGGCACCAACCTCACACTGACCTCAGGAGAAGGGACTTCTAACCGGTACTGGGGTCTCTTATAGTCCCGTTATGCCTGGTGACGTGTGTCTGCTTTTATGCACCCAACACTTTTCCTCTCTTTACACTTTCAAAATACATCGGCTGTTCTGATATTGTGTCTGTATATATGTAAATCACCTATGCTCTGATTGGCTGCCCTGTTTTTTGCCTTAAAAATCAGTCTGGGCTAAATTACATGTAACGCCAGAGTGAATGGTCAGGGCTGAACGGCTGCAGGCCGAACATAAACCTGACATTACAATAACATAACAAGCTGGATTGGGGAGTAAAGTGATACATTGTGGGATACATTGTGTTGTGTTTATGGATAAGTATAGGCATTAATATCAAACTGTCATTACGACTGTGAAAATAATAGTGATAATGCTCCTAACATTTTGACAACTACTTACACCACTACTCAAACGCAAACGAAAATTTGGAGAAGCAAAATCTACGTGATGGGAAACTGACCTCAGCTCTGCCAGTTCTGCCTGGTAGCCGCTGATATCTCTCTCAGACTGTAGCTTCTGAGCCTTTGCCTGTTGGAGCTCCCTCTGCTGGTCATCATACTTCTGCTTCAACTCCACCAGCTCCGTGTTCTGGGACCTCAAGTTCACAACTTCTTTTCGCTGAAAGGACGAAAAATGACAGAGCGCCTTTAGACACAACGGCAGGACATAAACGGCTGGTTTCCCAGACAAGGATTACGCCAAGGTGTGCACTATGTTCCCCTTTCAAAATAAACACAAATCTAAAACCCTGCACAATCAAACCCTAGACATGTTCCTGTCTGAGAAACCGGCCACTAAGAGAAGCAACACTACAAACCAAACCCCTGAATGCTGAGATTTTTGAACGTAATGTTCCATGCTTGAGCAGGTCAAAGCCAAGCCACATCAAAGCACATCAACCAAGGACCACATGCCACTAGCAAATGCCCACATGCCACAAACATTGCTGGATCTACACAAAGTCACAGCCTAGAACTCACCAGGCCATCCCTCTCAGTCTGAAGGGCATCAACACTGAGGCTAAGGCTATTCGACTCGTCCAATTTCATAGAGGTGACCGTATCGGGACTCGCCTGTTGTCTGCACTCAAATTCCCTCTTGGCCCTTCTGAGCTCCTCCATCAGCCTGTCTCGGTCAGTCTGCAGACTGGCCATGGCTTTGGAGAACGCTGTAACCTGCCTGCTATAGGAGCTGTTCTCCAATGAGAGTTGCTTAAGTTCTGCCTCTTTTTTGGAGACGGCGCGCGAGAGGTCGTTCACCAGCCCGGATAACTGAGGTTGTGGATTGCCACTTTCAAGTGCCAAAAGCTTTTGGACCAACACATGCTTCTCTGCGGTGAGAGCCGACAGCTCCGAAGTGGCATCGTTCAGCTGTCTCTCAAATCTGTTCACAGACGCCATGGTCTCCCTGAGTTCCTCCTCGTACCTGCTGCGCAAGACCTTGAAATCATCAATGAGCTGATCCCGGTCGTTCTGCAACGCGGCCATGGCCTTCCCGAGCGATTCGCTTTGCGATTTCAGATTCTTGTTGAGACTCGTCGCCTCGGACAACTGCTGCTCCGTCTGCATCAGATCTCGGGCCAAATCCGCAACTCTCTGCTCCGCAGTTTCTCTCTCGTTTCTCATCAGGTCAACTTCCCGCTCAAGGGCATCCAGTTCTTTATTGTACTTCTCTTCCGCTTCCGCCAGCTTTCCCTGAGACTCCTTCAATGCTTCCTTCAGGTTTCTGTTCAAGTCGTCTGCAGCCACTTTTTGAGCAAACAGTTTTTGTTGAAGATCGTTACATTCGGCCGCTTTGTCTGCCACAGCCTTTTGCAAGTCAGCAATCACTTTGCTCTCGTCCGTCTCCAGACGCTCCTTATGTAAGGCCAACAAACTGTCCTCTAGTTCCTTTATCTGAGACTGGAGTTTAGGCATTTGTTCTTTTAAGGCGCCGATATCCTCTGCTTTCTTCTGCACCTCCAGAAGGGCATTGCTATGCTGTACTTCAACTGATCTCTTTTGGTTTTCAAGGTTTTTGATAGAATCCTGTTGCTTCTTAAGGAGATCCTTCAGTTGGTTGTCCTTGAGAGACAACACCTGGTTTAAATCCTCTCTGTATCTAATGAGCTGTGCTTTAAGCATTGCATTCTCTGAATTAAGGTCATCCATTTGATGGAGCAGAGTCTTGATCTCTTCTTTCAGACCCTTGGTTGCACCCAGGCTTCCCTCACCTGCGCCCTCCCTCAGCTTTGCCCTGCTTTGGTTAACCTCAGACACTAGACGTTCTTTTTCAGTCTGCAAGGATGCAACGGACGTCCTTAACGAGTTTATTTTAATTGCCATTTGCTCTTTCTCTTGAACGGATCTGTCTAACCTGGTCTGGAGATTTCGGAATTTGTTTTCGAAGGACCTCAGTCCTTTCTCTAAACCTTCTCGTTTGGCATAGAGGCTGGTTAGCCTGTCTTCATACTCGACCACCTGAGCGCGATGATTAGCCTGAAGTTGCTCAAGGTACCCTGACACTTGCCCATCCTTAGAGGATAACAGGGAGGATATCTCTTTATCTTTGCTTTGAACCAGAGATTTTAGGTGCAATGAAATGGCTTCTTGTCTCTCTAGATCAACAAGCAGCTTACTGTTCTGAGATTGGGCTGAAAGGAGCTGAGACTGAGTGTCTGCCAATACCTCTTCTGAATGCTCCAGGCTGGACTGCAGTTGGGCAGCTGAATCTCTCTGCTCATCCAGTTGTTTGACTAGTGTGTTTCTATCACCTTCTAACCTCTCAATCAAGGCACTCTGTTTCTGCGACCTTTTAGAAAGTATTTCAACATTTTGATTGAGCTCAGTATTGCTGGCACCCAATATGAACAGCTGTCTCTGATGTGCTGCGGCAGCTACTGAATACTCGTTCAATGTCCTTTCTAGCTTCTTGTACGCAACCTGTAGGTCGTTTAAAGCTCTACCTTTGCCTCTATGGTCTTCTAACAGGCGAGAAATGACAAAGCCTTGTTCAAGAAGCTGGCTATCCTTATCCTGCAAGGCCTTTTGGAACACACTCTCCCACTGCTGTGCAGCATCTGCCTTACTCGTATCTGCACTAAGTACAGTCAATTTGGCCAAATTAGTTTCAGCTTCTCTCTGCAGGGTTTTGATTTGCAAATCTTTAGACTCCGCTTGTCCTTGTAGTGATGCAACAACTTTAGCTTCCTTCTCGTTCCACCCTTGTAAATCCCCAATCTGTTTCTGCAGCTCAGCCCACTGTTCTTTAAGAAGAGCTTGGTGTTGTTCGGCAAGTTTTTCCAACGATCTCTCCTTCTCTGCTGCCTCCGACGTGGACTGCTGTTGCCTCTTGGTCAGTTCTTGATGAAGTCTGTCTTTTTCAGAAGTTAGTGAGGCCAGTTCCTTAGTGGCATCATCAAGGACGTTCTTCAGAGTTTTTAGTTCAGTTTCTAGACTCTTATTTTCCTTCTGCAAACCAGTGACCTTCTCACTCATGTCTGTCAGCTCCGTCTCCACGTGCTGGTGTTCTGTTTGCGAGTGTTTTAATGACCTTTCAAGGTTCAAGATCAACTCCTGGTATCTGATGCAGTCATGCTGTAGCTGATTAATCTCATGATGCTTCTCTTTCAGCAGTTCTTGAAGTTCCTTTTTCAAATTTTTGGAGCCTTCAGTGCCTCTTTGTAGAGCTTTGAGTTTGTCCTCAAATTCTTTCACAAGCTTCAGGTGCTGTTCTTCTTTGTCTTGGCAGACCTTCGCCTTCTCCTCCTTGACTTCTATCAGCTGAGTTGAGAGCTGCTTGTTTTGCATTTGCAAGGCATTAAGTGCCTCAGTCAACTCATCAATCCTCTCTGAATTTTTAAGAAGCACCGTCTCTAAATACTCGTTTTCGTTTTTCACTTTATCAGATGTTTCTTGGACGTTCTCAAGCTCCTCTTGCAACAGACATTTGTCATCTTCCAAAATCCTAACTTTTTCACCCAGGCTTATTATTTCCTGCCTGTTTTCTTCAATCACACGTCTAAGCTCTGCGACAGTCTTGTCCCGCTCACCGAGTTCGACTTCATGGTCTTTCTTCGCCTGCTTTAATTTCTCAGAAAAATCAAACTTCTCCTTTTGTATAGACTCAACCATTTCAATCTGGGCAGCTAAATCTGCTTTCTGAGTCTCAATTTGGGCAGTAAAGGTATTATTCAAACTCAGGGCCTCGTTCAATTTAAGTTGCAGGGCGCTCTCAGCTGTTTTTGACTCCATGTGCCACTTCTCAAGGGACAAGCTTGCTTCTTTCAATTCCTGAGCCAAATCCTGGTTATCCTTCTGTAGTTCACTCATCTTCCCTTGGAGCTCCTCCGTTAATTCATGCAGGGACCCCATTTCACTTTCCAGTTGGTTGTTCTTCAGGGTCAGCTCATCCACAGTGCACTTCTGTTTGTCATCAAAGGAGGTCAAGACCTGCCTGAACTTTTCATTTTCTTCTTCCAGTTCTTCAATCTTTTGCTGCTTCACTTTGGCAAACTTTCTCATTTTTTCTTTGATTTTGTCATTTTCATCCTCCAGATCAGCAGCTTGCTTTCCAAGACCGTCCAGCTCAGACTCATATTTGTGAACCTTCAAAAGAGCTTCCTGTCTTTCTCTCTTTGCCCCTTCAAGAAGCTGCCTCATCTTATCCATTTCACTGCTTACGTTTTCGTACGCTTGCAAGAGAGACTCGTACTCCTGCTTTAAATCTGCATGCTTGGACTTCCACTCTGATAGCTCCTCTGTCTGCGAGTCTTTCAGGGACTCGAGCTGACACGAAAAGGCTTGTTTCTGCTGGGTGATGTTTTCTATAGTGAGTTTAAGGCTCTCGCAGGCCGCCGACAGGTTGTGATTATCGCTCAGAATTCGATCGACATCCGTAGAAAGGTTCTGTTTTTCGGCACCCAGGGCACAAACACCATCTTCCAGATCTTTTTTCTGCAGCTGTAGTTCGGCAACTACTCTTTCAAGGGACAAGAAATCAGTTTGCATCTTCGTATTTTGTGCTGAAAGGCTCTGCATTTCTTCCTTGAAGGTCCGATTCTCCTTCATTAGCTCTTTGCGAGAAATTAAGGCTGCTTGAAGTTTCTTCGTCAACTGCTCAATCGACCTGTTCTCCGTACCTTCTGCTGGTTTCTGCTGTAGCTCACAGAGTTCAATTCGCATTTTTTCCATTTCAACCTGATGTAGGTGGATTTGCCTCTGCAGCTGTTGCTCTAGAGCAGACACGAGCTCCTCCTTCTCTGTTAGCAGTGCTTGAAACTCTAAAAGGCAACTATCAGTCTCTTTACAATCCGACTCCTGTTGGTGGTGGGACACTTGAGATGATACAGACTCTTGGAGCTGTACAGCTGGTTCAACCTGAAACATCAGTTCCTTGTTCTGTGCTTCAAACTGCTTTAGTTGTGACTCCAGAAAAGCAACATCATGTTTGGACTTTTCAAACTCCTCCATACAGTTTTCCTTTTCTCTCCGTAGGTTTTCCATTTGTATTTGCAACCGATCCACTTCACATTTTGCTTCTTGCCACTGGAGATGTTCCTGAGAAACCTGCTGTTGTGTTTCAGTTAATTTGTCCTGCACAGCAAGCAGTTCAGCTGATTTTTGAGTGACCTCTTCTAGTGCAGACTCTAACTGCGTCTTCAGAAGACTGCGTTCTTCAGCAAGTTGTTCCATTTCATTTTGTGTTTGGGATATTTTATTGCTATCAGCTGTTTTCGAACTGGACATGAGCTCTTCGACAGATGCATTAAGCGCATCCAACTCATTCTGATGCTCAGACTGCAGTTTGCTCATGTCTTGCTGCTGCTGCTCAAGATGTCCCTCAACCACTTGAATGTTCGCCTTGTGCTCTGAGATTTCTTCATTCTTCTCGCTGATGTCTTTGAACGCAGCTTCAAGTTCACATCTCATACACACCATTTTTTCTGCAACTTCGTTGAATCTGTCTTGAGCCTCGACCAGCAACTGGTCTTTATGAGATGTCTCCGAGGTCAATTTTTCCAAGTTACATTTAAGGCACTCTAACTCCTCCAGCAGTATTGAGGACGCCTGTCCCGACAGAGTCTCTTGCTCGGTTAGGGATTCTCTTAACTCTGTGACGACTCGTTCTCTGTCCTCAGCATCCATCTTTAAGGTCTCCACCTCGTCTTGCAGAGATTTGGAGGTACGAAGGGCATGCTCCAGCTCCTGAACCTTGAGCTCATAGGTCTTTCGGAGATCATGGAGTTCATCAGTTTGCTGGCTGTGTTGTTCCTGTAGACATTTACACATTCCCTGTATTTCGCAAAGCTCCTCGTTATACTTTTTCTCGCATTCTTGAGATTTCTTTATCGTTTCTCTGCGTGCCAACAAAGCGGCATGAGCTTTCTTTTGAAGCACTTCCTTCTCTTGCTTCACTTTGCTCAATTCTTGCTCTAACTCTTCAACACGACCAGACATTTCTCTCCTAACGCCGTCCTCTGCATTCGTGACGTCTTTCTCAAGTTGGTCGATTTTCATCAGGAGACCCTGCTTCTTGCGTTCAAAAGAAATGGCTTTTTCTTCGTCTGCAATCTGAAGGTGGTCGACTAACTGCTTCTGTTCATCTAATTTGTGGAGTGCAGAGGTGAAATTCGCCCCCTGTTCATTACATTTGGTTTCCAGCTGAACAATAGTGTGCTCTTTATCAGACAGGAGTTGGGTTAACACAGCAATTCGATGGTCTTTCTGTTCGAGCTGCTGGCTAAGATCAGAAATAGCTGCACTGTGTTCTTGCGTGCCGGAGTTTCCTTGTGCCATCAATTCTTCCACTTTCTCTTGCACGGCTGCAACCTCCACACCATTTGTCGAATTCAGTGCGCTTTGGTTCTCATATTCCTCTATCTTCTTCAGCAGTTCTTTTCTGACTACAAGTGCAGCTTGGAGCTTTTTCCTCATGGCCTCTTTTTCTTTCATCAGTTTGTTGGCATTAGATTTAAGATCGTCACTGTCTTTAGCCAAAGCTGCCTTTTCCACATCCATGGTTTCTATCTGACTCCGACAATTAACCAACTGTTCTTTCATCTCCTCTAGCTGCAAAAGCAGACTGTTTTTCTGTTCCTCCTGTTTCATCCTTTCATTCGAGGCAGACGTAACTACCTGCATCACCGAGGCGTCCTTCTCTTTCAGCTGCTGGCTGAGTCCAGTCAGTAAATCTTTCTGCTGACTGATCTGAATGTTCATGCAACTCATTTGATGTTCTCTCGTTTGAATCTCAGAGAGAAGCGTGTTGTATTTCTCATGCACCTCTTTGAGGTTTTCTGATTCGGTCACCAGTTTTTCCTGGATACAGTTAAGACTTTCAGTTAACAAAATCATCTTTTCGCTCTTGTCTTCACTCTCCTTTTCTTTTTCTAGACACTCGACTTGCTTTTGCTCTAGTTCCCTACTCAGCGAAGCCAATTCCTTATTAAGGGAACACGCCTCTGACTGGCTGCTTTCTTGCAACTGTTTAATCGTGGTCTGGAGAGAGACCCTCTCTTCCTCTAAAGCCACTACTTTATCTGACAAGGACTGTTTCAAATTAGACACTTCTTTCTTATTCTCCGCTTCCATATCACGCAGGGCCTGTCTCAAAACACCATTTTCGTTTTCTTTCGCCTGAACAGTGGTTAAAATGTCCTCGAACTTGTTCCTACTTGCTAAAGCATCTAACTCTTTCTCCTGAAGCTTCTCTGAGCCTTGTTTAATTGCCAGCGTAGCGTCCGCCAACTTTTCGTTCAAGTTATCTAGGTCCTGTTTCAGGGCATGCACTTTACTGTCTTTGGTCATAAGTTCATTCTCAATTCCTTGGAGCTGCTCAGCAAGGAGGGTTTTAGCCTGGGTCTCCCTATCGAGAACAGACAGCCACTCTTTTTCAGACTCCTGAAGAGTTTGCTCAATTCTTTGAACTTCGGATTTCAATCCGGTGATTATGTCATCTTTAGCACTAACCTGGACCTGGAGCTGCTCCGTCTCTGCCTTCAGTTTCTCCACCACTTCTTTCATGCTACTGGATTGGAGCTGTTCTTGCATCCTGTGAATCTGGTAGTCTGAATTCCTACTGAGCTCCTCTTTTTCCAGAACCAAGTTTGCCACCTCCTCCTCCTTTAGCGATCTCTCGGTAGTGACTTTATCTAGCGCCTGCTTGGTCAGATCACTTTCCTCTTGAAGCCTCTTGTACAACTCACTCAGTTTCTGCATCTCTGAAACGACGTGCTCTGTATGTCTTACCTGAGCAGTATACTGACTGTTAATAGCATGCAGAGCCAATTCCCTTTGCTCAAGGTTATCAGTTAGAGAATTAACCTGGGCTGCCACTTGCAGGTGCTGCGCTTTGAGTCTCTCAATCTCAACAGTTAAAGAGTCTGCATTTACTTGATGGGCAACTAACGCATCGTCCTTTTGCTTCGAGATGTTAGAGTTTACCACCTGCAGCTGTTGTATCTCATCGCACAACATTCGCGATTCCTGCTTAAGAGTCGCGAGGCTGTTTTCTGCCGCGCTAAATCGTTCATCGCGCTCACTGATGACCTGGTTAAGGTTCAGCACTTCTTCGCTTTTTTGGAAGAGCAGAGCTTTTGTTTCCTGAAGTTCTTCTACTTGGGAGGCAAATTTATCCTGAAGGTTTGTTAAGGCACTTTGCTTGTCTTCTATTGCTGAGGAAAGTCTGGAGGTTTCCTCTCGGAGATCCTGGATCTGGTCTTGCAACTGACTCACCAGCTCTGTACTTTCCACGAACTGATCCTTGAACAAAGCCGCCTCGTCTGCCTTCCTCTGAAGATCCTGGAGCGCTTTGTTCTGGTCCTCCGCTGCATGACCACTTCGTTCTAGAGATGCGGTCAGTCTCGTTACTTCTGCAGACTGGGCACTTAGGTTAGTGTTCAAGACTGAAGCGGATTCCTTGAGGTCGGTCACCTGCTGACGCAAGTTTTCATTCTCAATGTCTTTGGCTTTCAAGGTTTCGTTCAGGCTGGAGACCTCTGCTGAGGAAATATTAACATCAAGCAAGATCTGCTCTTTCTCGCTTAGTGCGGACCTGAGTTGTGCTGCCTCTGAAGACAACTTCTGAATGTCACAGTTTAGCCGTGCAACTGTGTCTTCAAGCCTAGTCTTTGTGTTCAGATACCTTTCCTCTGTCTGCCTCGACAGAGCATCCTTTTCAGCGGCCGCTCCAGTAAGATGGTCATTCTTTTCTAGCAAAATATGCAGCTCTCCTTGCAATTTAGAGATGACTTCCATGTCAGAGTTCATTCGAGCTTTACATGCCTCTGACTCTGCAGTGATTTTTTCACGGAGCAGAGTGATCTCCTGGTCTTTTTTGAGCAACAGCTGATCTTTTTCCTGCAGTGCCCTTTGTAAGTTCTGAGCCTCCCTCTGCAACTCTGCAATGGCTTCCATTTTCTGGCTGATCTGATCTTCTCCCTCAGTAGATCTGACCTGAAGCTGATTCAGGAACACCTCCTGCTGCCTAAAGGATTCCTCTCTCTGTAGCAATTGAAGTCGCAAGCTCTCCGCCCTGGAACTTTCTGTGGTTAACTGTTGCGTCAAAGATGCTACGTTCAAGTCCCTTTTGGACAAGTCGCCCTGAAGAGCGCTGGCCTCCTCCAGCCTGGCAGACAGCGTCGCTTTCATTTTATTGCTTGCCTCATTTAGTGCTTGAATGTTATCCTGACACTTCCCAATCTCAGCTTGTTTAAGAGCCAGCTCCTCTCTCAGCGTAGCATTTTCAGACAACTGACACTCCAGGGAACTTTGCAGACGTGACTGATCCGACTCGAGCCTCGCCGTGTTCTCGTTCATGGCACCCAACTGACCGCTAAGCGAAACGACAGACTCGTTTCTCTTTACAAGCTCTTCGGTGTGATTGTGACATTCGAGGATCTTCTCGTCCAGAGCACACTGTTTCTCTTTCAAAACTCGGTCGAACCTCGAACGTTCCTCTCTCAGTGTCTCAATCTCAGCCTGGAGGTTCGCCTGAAGCTCCCTCTGATTATCGAGTTCGTTCTGCAAGGAGGAGCATTCCTTAGACCGCTGCTGAAGAGAAGCGTCTTTCTCCAGGAGTCCCGATTTAAGAGCGCTACCCTGCTCCTGAAGTAACGAAAGGGTTTCCTGGAGCTGAGCAAGCTGGTTCTGATAACCGTCAATCTGTGAGTTTTGTTCTAAAATGAGCTGGTCTTTCTCAGTCACCCGAGTGTTAAACTGGGAACTGGAGGTTTCGGCTTGTTCCTGAAGACGTTTCACTGCCGCCTCGCGCTCACTTAGCTGTTTAGAAAGAGATGCACACTCTTCGGTCTTCTCAAGCAAACTTCCTGCCAACGACGTCTGATTCTGTTCGCTGATTTTGCCGAGCTCTTCTATCTTCGAAGATAGCCCTTCTTTGTCCTTAAGCAGGTTGTCTATAATTTTACGGTTTTCAGTGTGCTGCATCTCAAGCCCGGACACCTTTTCACACAAGGAGCTCTTTTCCTCTGTTAATGCGGACAGCGATTTAACCAGGTCAGCCTTTTCGCGCTGAAGGTGACCATTCTGCTCAGTAAGAGTTGATATTTGAGACGAGTATACTTCATTTGCTTCTAGTGTTGCTGCCACCTTCTTATCCATTTCAGACACAACCTGCCTTATTTCACCAAGTTCCCTCTCTTTGTGCTCATACATTGCTCGTATTTGTTGATTTTGCTCAGTCAGAGCCTGAATATGGCTATGGAAACCAACAATATCAGTTTGCCTCTGAGTCAATTCCTCTGTAAGCCTGCTGTTATTGGTCAGCAGCTCTTCCAGAGACTTCTTTACATCAGCGTTTTCAGTCTCCAGGCTCACCTTAAGCTCAGTGATCGTCTTCAGTTGATCGCCGAGGGACGCAACAGCGTCGTTCTTCTTGTTGAGCTCGTCCAGGTGCGTCTGATTCTCAAGAGTCTTCTCACTGAGGGCTGTTTCTCTTTCTTGAAGACTCTGGCCCAGTTGTGTACACTCCTTTCTAAGCGAGTCACACTCACCGTGAGCTTTGGTGAGGTGATCTTTCTGCTGAGCCAGTTCACTCTGTAAGGAAGCAAACTGAGAAACCTGGTCTTGCAGTAGCACCTCTTTTTCCATTAGTCCAGATTTCAAGGACGTTCCTTGCTCCTGAAGTAGAGTCAGAGTTTCCTGGAGCTGCAGCAGTTGACTCTGCTGTTCGTCTATTTGAGCACTTTGCTTGCCCACGGTTTCCTCTTTTTCTGATATTCTACAGTTTAGCTGGTCAACCTGAGTGTTTAAGGCTTCGATTTGGTTTTGTAAACGCGCGACTGTTCCTTCACTCTCGCCAAGCAACTTCCGGAGACTGTTACACTCATCGGTCTTCTCCGAGAGGCTTTCAGAGACGGACTGCTTGTTTTGCTCTAGAACGTTATTAAGCTCAAACGTCCTGACGCTCATCTCTTCCTTCTCCTTCGTTAGACTCTCGATTGTTTTACAGTGTTCTACATGCTGAACTTCAAGGGCAGATATTTTACTTGCCAATGTGTTTCTCTCCTCCGAAATACTTGCCAGGGCCTTAACCTCGTTCTCAATTTCTTGTTTAAAGCTCTGATTCTCATCTGTGAGACTCCTCACTTGGGACTGCAAAGCGCTGTTCTCATTTCGCACCACGTCCAATTTTTCCTGAACTTCATTCAAAAGCTGTTTCTGAGCCTTTAACTCCTCTGCAGTTTCGTCAAGAGCCTTTTGTAGACCTGAGTTTTCACTCTTAAGTGACTGCAAACGACGTTCTACCTCAGAAACAGTCTCCGTCTTCTCAGAAACGTCTTTTTCCAGTTTTTCCACGCAGTCCTTTCTGGTCTCCAGTTCCGCACTCAGCGCCTGCTTTTCTCCTTCAACGTTCTTCAGCCTTTTCTCCAGAGATGTTATGGTCTCCAGTTTCTCCTTCACTGCCTGTTTGACCTGTTCTTGGCACTCAACCTGGGCCTGAAGTTGACTGGATAGAAACTGGAGCTCGCTGCTGTATTTCGTGACCTCCGACAGAAGCTTGTTCCGTTCCTCCTTGAGGGACTTCAGCTCTTTTTCGTAGTTTTGCTCCCGTTCCTTTAGCTTCTCGTTTGAACTCCTGGTCTCCTTCAGCTGCGAGAGAACGTCTTCAGACTCCTTAACCTTCTGAGTGGCGACGAGCACCTGCTCCTTTAGAGAGGAAATCTGAGCGTCACATTCGGAAAGGTGGCTGCGGTGACTCGCACTGAGCCTCTGGGTTTCCATGCGGAGATCTTTGATGGTCGACCCGTCCTCCTCCGCCTGCCTCAACAGATC
Source organism: Bathyaethiops greeni (assembly GCA_037974585.1). Lineage (NCBI taxonomy): Eukaryota > Metazoa > Chordata > Actinopteri > Characiformes > Alestidae > Bathyaethiops > Bathyaethiops greeni. Next base: position 15,358,006 of record JBBPDD010000017.1, on the reverse strand, counting down.
CTTAATCTCCTCCTCATTCGACTCCTTCTCTCTTCTGGCCTCACTTAGATCATTCTCGTCAAGCCTCACCTGCTCCATGAGCTCAGCTATCTTCACATTAAGCGACTGCTGATCGGACGACTGCAACTCTCTGACGACCTGAGCTTCCTGTTCTGCTTTGCTCAGGGCGCTCTCTGTGCGAACGAGCTCCTCCTCCTTCTCCTTTATGTCCTGTTTAAGCTCGTGGATTTGATCCGCATACTCCGCTACGTTGCCAGAGAGAGCAGAAATCTCCTTGTCCTTGTCTGTGATGACGTCTTTGAGGTTGTCGATCTCTCGTTCACAGCTCTGGAGATCATGGATGAGTTGTGCTCTTTCTTCCAGATGCGTGGTGTTCAGCTTGTCCAGCTCGTCGTTTGTTTGATCCAGATCGCTCTGCAGAGAGTCTATGGCGGATTCCTGCTTCTGCATCTGAAAAGTTCAAAATTCAAAAATTTAAGTTTGAGTGGAAACACTCAACCTGACAAATACGTGTTTGTGCTTCATTAAGCAATGATTCCACACACCAGCTTTGGTGGAACAGGCAACAATTTTAGCATAAAGTATAAAGAATTTGTAAAAATTAACAAAAATAATCATTTAATTCGATAGCACCCTCCTGAACGCCCCCCTGCCCCCAAGTCATTATAAGATATGTCTATATTAGACACACAGGTGGGAAATTTCCATAAACATTATATTAAATTCAACTCACTTTAAATTGATTAAAATCAAAAATATTCCTAATTTTATAATGAATTCTAACCTCCACTTTAATTTTTACACCTTTCATTTCATTTAATAAAGTTCAGAAAATGCTGCTTTGGTTTAGAGGGGTTGATTTTACGGTAAAATGAAATGTGTTTAAATATCCCCACCTTCTCCTTCAGCGAACTGAGTTTCTGGTTTAAGTCTGCGATCGTGGTTTTCATCTCTGAGCACTGCTTTTCGAAGGCGCCGCACCTCTTAGTCGCTTCTGCCAGCTGGACGAAGGAAAACAGACAAAATTACACCAAACCCCCAAAAAAACAGCTGAATCTCAGCTGAGCTTCACAGCGACTCACGGCGTGTTCGGTCTGCAGCAGCCGCTCAGAAACATCCCTGTGCTGATCCTCCTTCTCCCTCAGTGCATCTCGCAGACCGTCGATCAGCTCCAGCTTCTCCGAGGTCCTGGCCAGCGTGTGCTCCTTCTCCATCAGAGACGACTCCAGACACTCCTGCGTGCTGCTCAGCCTGAACACAGACGCGGCGTTCGACTGCATTAACAGGTGAAAGGTGTAAAAATGGTCTCCAACAACAAAAAAACATACAGAAGAATTCTCTCTGAACAGAGGAGTCTTGTGTGTATACATAAAATACAGTGTCCCTCAGTTTTCCGCGGATTCAGTCACATGTAGATTTTTTGTTTACGCGGAAATCCCCACAATAACGCAGAACCTGCGAATATCCTCCGCTTTTTTTGCTTTTTTTATAGCAATAAATATATTTTTTCTGGATGTTTTCACAAAAGGGGTCTCAGGGCAGGCTGTATCCGACCTGGAAGCACTGTTTCGAGTTCCTCCGCGGTAAAAGCACCCGGGTTATTCCTCAAAAACCGTTCACCTCGCCGCCGTGTCCCAATACTTTTGACCCGTGACCTTCTGTCACAGGGTGATGCATTAAACTGAGTTTAAAATGAAATTAAAGTGTTCTGGGAGCAGATTTGGGGGGAGATTTAGGGTTTACACTGTAAACATGTGTGTTTTGGGCAGTTGGGTGCTTTTTGGGCAGTTGGTAACCTAGTGGTTAAGGCATCCGCCCCGTGACCAGAAAGTCCGGGTTCGGTCCCCAAGGCCGCTAGGCACCACTGAGGTACCCTGAGCAAGGTACCGTCCCACACACTGCTCCCCGGCGCCGTGTTCCTGCTG
>JBBPDD010000017.1:15282660-15292880 GCA_037974585.1 Bathyaethiops greeni | reverse complement strand
AACCTAGCATATATATGTGTGTGTGTGTGTGTGTGTGTGTGTGTGTGTGTGTGTGTGTGTGTGTGTGTGTGTGTGTGCTAGACACTTCTGTGCTAACGATAAATTGTTTTTGGTCAAATCAGGACAGGACACCAAGGGGTTTGTGGGTATTTTAATCCGCATACAAAATATACGAAGTATTATTTGATCATGGGTATCAAAAATGTAATATTTAAATATTTGCTAAAATTACGATAATGCTACACACATGCAGAGTTTGGCACATGTGTGAACTGCAGATTAGTTGATTAGTTATGTATAATGTGTTAATAATGAGACACTGTAGAAATTACATCAGCGATGGATGAGGGCTTCCTGCTGAGTTCTCGTGTGTTATTTTGCAGACGGTGTGTGTCCAAGTGTCTCAAACCCATTGGAGGCCTACCTCATATCCGAGCCTCCAGAGGGGATAACGTTTGATGACCCGTCACTGGAAGTCATCCTGCTGCTGAGGGTCCTGCACTCCATTAGCAGATACTGGTTCTACCTCTATGATGTGAGTAGACATACTCAGATATACACACACACACTATCTGTGTGACATACACACGCTCACATACATGCACATACACATTCTCATATATACACGCACAAAAATACTCTCATGTACAGGCCAGGTATGTTTGGATAGCTTTTTTCCCCCCTTAATAAATGATGCATTTTAAAAAGCACACGCGCACACACCCTCGTGGGTAAAACACTTGTCTTTTAACCCGGTAATTACAACATTTCAGGTTCAAACCCCAACTTTCTACCATTGTTACATGAATTGATATTTCAGAGAATATCGGAGAATCATGCAAAATACAGCCAGACGTTTTGGGGTTTCCTACAGCTACAATCTTCACTCCTGTAGATGTTGCTGTATGGCTAGGTATTCTGAATTACCGCTTGGCATTTCTGGCAGAGTGAGATCGCAAAACATGACAGACCGAGCGGTCGTCAGTAGAGCGGCCCCTTTAACGTGTAAAGCCAACCTGTGGGCACACGTTGGCACGCAAACCAGGTAGGATGAAACGCAATTTGCAAACTGTGTCACCTGTCTAAAATATTCAGGTAACACAAGCAGTTTATGAGCTCATTTGAGCAGGTGCCATCCAGATGCAGTACAGCAACAACCGGAAGCTACTGACACTAGAAGACAAAGCAAGCTGGATACTCCCATCCACATTGCTTTGCACTCCAAAAATTATGGAATCGCTAGTGCATTTTATTTATCAGGATTTGCTACTCTATCGCAGGGTAGAGAACACCAGCTTGAGGTACATGATTAAAACCCTGGAGCCGCACTATGGGATCCCAACTCACAAACACAACAAAACACCCTGATCAAATTATAATTAGGTCATAGGGGGTCTGCCTTAGTATCCGTGTTGGATTACAGTATGCTAACAGTTTATTAACATCATACTGACTTTGCATATTAACTGTTCTTATAAAGAAACTAAAACTGTGTTCCTCCTGCATTAGTCTGTTCACTGCCAAATGCTACTTTACTGTACAAAGAGTTAAACAATCAGTAGCACTTTTGTTGTTATAACTAGATGTTGTGTGTGTGTGTGTGTGTGTGTGTGTGTGTGTGTGTGTGTGTGTGTGTGTAGAATGCTGTGTGTAAGGAGATCATCCCCACCAGTGAGTTCATCAACAGTAAACTGACGGCGAAGGCAAACCGGCAGCTGCAGGATCCGCTCGTCATCATGACTGGAAACATCCCCACCTGGCTCACAGAGCTGGGGAAGACCTGGTACACACATACACACACACACACACACACACACTAATGTTATGGTGTTAGTGTTTTTCACATTTTGTGTAAGAGGTGGGAACACAGTACATTTCATGATGGACAATGGTGACGATTATGGTGTTGATCATAATGGTTATAGAGACGATACTTTTGATTTTTACACTATTATGGTGGCGATTGTGATTAAGTACACTTTAATAATATTATTACTACATAATGTTGATAATTGTGTTCATCAACATAATGTTTGGTTGTTTTTTTTCCCTGCCATTCTCTCCCAGTCCGTTCTTCTTCCCGTTTGACACGAGGCAGATGCTGTTCTATGTCACTGCGTTTGACCGGGACCGAGCCATGCAGCGCCTGCTGGACACCAACCCGGAAATCAACCAGTCAGACTCTCAGGACAGCCGGGTGGCCCCTCGCCTGGACAGGAAGAAGGTGGGGACAGAAGTGTTAGTCATTAACCCTTCGGTGCGTTGCGTCACACAGTTGCGCCACCTGACTACTTTCTATTAAAGCGCAGTTTCACAACATTGTAATCTAAAATGTTCAACACTGATTTTAATTCTTCCGCTGGTTAAAGGAGATTCATGATTCAAGTCGTCTTTACACTCAGTTTATATTTATACTTTTATACATCTGATAGTCCATCAAGAACTCAACCACGCTAAACCCAGGCAGAGCACCGGGACTCGAGTACAACACACACAACCGAGAAACACACAATCCATAAACATGCTCACTGTTTGACATTGTAAAACTACTCTTGACCATTTACATTGAACTATTGAACCTGCTTTGGTTCCAGTCTTTTATCTAGTCTTTATTTCCTACAATATTCATTCAGCACTACTGTGGCACAGTAACTATAACAACCAAAGCATGTGCTGTTGTACAGCAAACGTGATCATCCTGTCGAACGAGTCAAAGTCAGATGAGTGACGTGAGCATCGAGGTAAACATTGTCTTAGCGTTTGAATGTTTAGCTGCTCTACGGTCAACACAGAGCAATGGATTGATGAACTTTAGTGTGGCACCCTGCCACGTAAGCAAAGAAAACCATAACAAATATAACTTCTAAAAACTCCTTCCTGAAGAGTGAAGGAGAAATCAGAAAACGCTACATTCAAAAACAAAAACTCTTTATTGATGTGTAATCTACTATTTATTAATTTACCATGGCTCCTGTGTCTGAAAGTATGGCAGACTTCCTTCTGAGGCTGACCTTAACCTATCACATGATGTAACCAAGTGATCCACGTCAGCATAATAATTACATTACTATCAGAAAAAATAGACAGAATGTTCACATTTTTTATTGCGTGTGTGTGTCTGTAGAGGACGATAAACCGTGAGGAGCTCTTGAAGCAGGCAGAGTCAGTGATGCAGGATCTGGGCAGCTCCAGAGCGATGCTGGAGATTCAGTACGAGAATGAGGTGAACTTTTAACGATTCTGTCTTTGATCTTGGCACTAATTAGTTAATCAGGACCTGCTGGGAAAATCAGTTATTGATCTGTACATCAGCAGCAACAGTCATCATCAGCCCAGAAGTTCCACCTCAGAGCGTTTGTGTTTACTGCCTCCCACAGGTGGGTACAGGACTGGGTCCCACGCTGGAATTTTATGCTCTAGTGTCTCAGGAGCTGCAGAGAGCTGATCTGGGGCTGTGGAGAGGAGAGGAAGTCACACTGGCTAACCCTAAAGGTCAGGGCACGCGCGCACACACTCTTTCTCTACCGCTACACTACACCTCTGTACACGGCTGCTCTTTTCAGTGTTTTTAAACTCAGCATTAACTCTAACATGGTTAAAAGGTAAATTCAGAGTTCAGGCTGGTATTGATCAGCTTCATCACCAGATTGTTTCAAAGTTAACTTTATAAATTTGTCTTACTGATTAAAATTTTTACAGTGATACGAGCTCCATGTTTTATGGAACAAAAAGACTAGTAGAATATTCACATAAATGACCCCGGAAGTAAAACTGTTGATTAGTCTTCTGTCTGAATCTAAATGTTGGCTCTCCCTCTACAACCCGATGTCATCACCAAAAAATGAGTGAGTGTCTAAATAGTATTGGCCAGTTGTGTTTCTCATACTTTCCCACACCCCACCGTTTTTACTCTTCAGCGTGAGGCGTCACGCAGTTACTTTGCCTAAAAGTGTCCTGTTACTCTGGTGTGATCTGGATAGTTCAGCACTGATTAGTGAATTCCTTTAACTAATCAACACTGCAGGTTAATGGAGATTCAGGATTACAGTTACACCATCGTCTTTACACTCAAAATTATTATACCTTTTATACATTTGACAGTCCATCAGGAAATAATTTACACTAAACTCAGGCTGTGCCCCAACAGTGTGAGAGATTTTACCATGTGCTTTGTATCACCCTCTGTCTGCAGGGAGTCAGGAGGGCACTAAGTACATGTTCAGCTCCAGAGGACTCTTCGCTGTTCCGTTCGGCCGCAGCACCAAACCCGCACACATCGCCAAGATCAAGATGAAGTTCCGCTTCCTCGGGAAACTCATGGCCAAAGCCATCATGGACTTCAGACTGGTATTATACTCACACACACATGCAATCACATTCTCAACTATGATTTGAAAACAAGCTGATTTTATCTTATTTTCCATATATGGGCTGTATGGATGGGGGCGCAAATGTACTGTACCATTTGAAACTATTATATAGTTCTTTGACTTTAAGCTTCTGTAATTCCAGAAAAAGTGATCTGGAATTACAGTGGCAGCATGTAGCAGTAAAATCACAGAACTGATCTTTTGTCTGTATTGTGCAGCTCTGATCGGGACAGTTTTGGAGGAATAAACGAAACCGCTCTTATACTGTGATTCTAGCTGGCCATTATAGTAAATGTTAGTTATGCTTAACAGTATCCCAACTTAATAGACCTTATCCTCTGTCCCTGCCCCTGCAGCTGGACCTCCCCCTGGGTCTGCCCTTTTATAAGTGGATGTTGAGACATGAATCATCCATCAGTTCCCATGACCTCGTCAACATCGACCCCGGAGTCGCCAAGTCCATTCAGCACCTGGAGGAGATCATCAGACAGAAGAAGAGACTGGAGCAGGACCAATCACATGTGAGCGCACACACGCACTCACCCACTCTGTGATAAACCATGCGATAGACTTGGAGTAACAGCACAGATGTGAATTGTTAACAAGACTGTGAATCATTTTTGTGTGTTCAGACGAGGGAGACGCTGCAGCAGGCTCTTGAGAGTCTGAACATGAACGGCTGCTCGGTGGAAGATCTGGGGCTGGACTTCACTCTGCCTGGGTTCCCAAACATTGAGCTAAAGAAGGGAGGCAAAGACGTTCCTGTGACCATTCACAACCTGGAGGAGTACCTGAGGGTGGGAGACACACACTTGAACTGATGCACCACCCCCCACCCCCAAAAGCCAAAAACAGAGATCTTGACAGACGGCATCACCTTTTATTCTTTGTGTGTGTGTTTGTGTAGTTGGTGGTGTACTGGACTCTGAATGAGGGGGTGTCGCGGCAGTTCGAGTCGTTCCGGGAGGGGTTTGAGTCTGTGTTTCCTCTCCACCACCTGCAGTACTTTTACCCTGAGGAGGTGAGTCTCAGATAATCAGTAATCACTTCACCAGACAGTTTCTTTACTCTCTTATACACAGGGCTTGACTGTTTGTCTGCAGCTGAAGGGATTGTGAGAGAGTCATGTATTTAAACCCCAGCTCTCTGTCTGCGTGTGTGTGTGTGTGTGTGCGTTCAGCTGGATCAGTTACTGTGTGGCAGTAAGTCGGAGACGTGGGATGTGAAGACTCTGATGGAGTGCTGCAGGCCGGACCACGGATACACACACGACAGGTACAGACAGACCGGCCGCTATCGCTTCCCAGTGTCGGATGGCGTTTAAGTGTGTAGGTTTCACATCTTATTTCTATAATTCGGTTTGTGTATTTTTGTACATAGCCGAGCGGTGCGGTTCCTGTTTGAGGTTCTAAGCAGTTTTGACGCGGAGCAGCAGAGACTTTTCCTCCAGTTTGTGACTGGGAGCCCCAGACTGCCAGTGGGAGGTGAGACACAGACCACACCCCCACACCAGATAGACAGATTAGTGGGTAATTCACAGGGGTTTGTGTGGGAGGGTTTTTTGGGGGGTTGGAGGGGTGGGTTTAGAAGTGGTGGGTGACAGGCAGTGTTTTCTGGACTAACTGAACGTCCCTCTGTTCAGGTTTCCGGAGTTTGAACCCGCCCCTCACCATCGTACGCAAAACTTTCGAATCGACGGAGAACCCGGACGATTTCCTGCCGTCAGTCATGACGTGTGTGAACTACCTGAAGCTGCCGGACTATTCCAGCATCGAGATCATGCGCGAGAAACTGTTAATCGCGGCTCGCGAGGGACAGCAGTCCTTTCATCTGTCCTGATTGCCCTCAGACTCACGCAGAAATGCCTTCAGAACCCACCGCAGAACCCACAGCCCCACACCTCCACCCCACACTTTTCTATTCTTTCTCCTTTTTCCTATTTCTGTTGGTCTTTTTGTAAGCTCGCTCACCGAGGCGGAGTGTGTGTCTGCCTCGCCTTGCCATTTAGGAAAGAGCGGCTGGTGGAAGTGAAGCTGACGAGACTGAGATGTTCTCCTCCTCCTGTTCCAGAGTCTCCAGCAGCTCCCAAACAAGGAGTTTGAAGACCAGCACGTCTCTCAGAAGATCAGGCCTGTTTAGGGGGAGGGGTGCCGTGGTATTTAAAGAAAAAAAAAAGGGATATTTTTCCCCTCTGGGGTGGTGAGTGATGTCATCACTGTGTGCTTTTTGGGGGGGGGGGGGGGGTTCCACAAGTGGCCCCCCCAACCCCCCCCCCCCCCCCCCCTCCCCCCCCACCAGTTGGCGCTCCAAAGATCAATTGTACCGATTTCACAGCCTGTTCTGCCCAAACGACCACTTCATGTTTCCTGTTCTGTATTGAACACAGTCCGCGTTTCATTTCTCTCCTTTTTTTTCTTTTTCTTTGTTTTGCGAGCATTTTTCAAAAAAATAAAGTAAGAAAGTTGCAGTTGGATGAAGATAGTGATGGAAGTGTAGTATCTATTATATTATTATTATATTATTATTATTATTATTATTGATTTTTTTTTTTTTTTTCATCTGTTGGAATGGTTTCTGGCCGGGGTCTAAAGTTGAGTTTCCGCTCCGTGTTGGTTTGTCTCATGCGCTGGACAGAGACTATATCTTTATTTTATTTTAATATTTTTTTTTTGGTGTTTAGTTGTAGCGCCTCTGATGGACGCGCGAGGAGCTGCAGCGAGAAACGGCCCGCTCTCATCCCGTCATGTAGCTGAGCGCAGAGTTCATTAAAGAAAAGAAAAGAAAAAGGCTGGTCTCGTTTTATGGTTTCATGGCCAGATCACATTTCAGAAACTCGTTTATGGAATAAAGTTTATATGCAGTTTTCACGCCCGGTTCCAGGTGGGACTGTCTGCTTATTATTTTTTTAATTTTCTATCGTTTACTTTTCTTGCTGTAGTTTTTTTGCACTGCTGGCTTGGATCAGACCGTGGTGTGTGTGCACTGCAGTGTGTTGTGGGAGGGTGGCGAGGCCGATGTCCTTCACGCTCCCGACCCCAAACGTTCATGTGCTGGTTTCTAAAATCTGCAATAATTTACTGCATCAGGTTCTTGTTTTTACCTGGACATAAATAAAGTAACTGTTTGACTCAGACTGAGCGTTTCTTCACGGTGTGGCCTGAATGGGGCGGAAGAACTTATTACCGCAGGATTGGGGGGTTTTTCGGATTTATATCTGTAAAAATGTTTCCCTGAGGTTTAGATATGCAAATTATGATGCAGTAAAAGCCTTTTTTATTCTAACCCCAGATCAGACAAACCAACAAATTAACTTCCCACACAGCCTGGATCTGTTTGGCACCACCCACTTGGCTGGTTCTCTCACTGGGTGCTCTGACTTCTCTGAGGTTAAGGTACAACACAAATTTGACTTGACTAGCTCCAACCTTGGCCTACAGCCGTTAGTGATTCGGCGGGGTCAAGAGAGGAAGCCTTGGACTGGCTTTGGAGGCGGAGCCTGTTGGAGGTGACCCGGGTCAGGACCTTGTCAATTTGAGTCAGAAGGATCTGAGAAGAAAGGTTCTCATCACTGACCTCCGATCACAGGTCTGGATGCAGATGAGGACTTCAAGAGAAAAAGCCCACCTGCAGCACTGCATCTGCTCTGTGTTTAAGGGTTAAAGGTCTCAGCCGCTCAGTTTTCTGATGCGCTCAATTCATACCATCAGCTCCAGCCTTTCTCTGGAAACTGCAGCACATGAGAAACAAACTTCTGATAAAAAAAAAAAAGCCAAGGGTAACAGGAGAAAGTCTGCACTGACGGTCTTGACTCCAGAACCAGGTTCTCCTGAGGGGCCTCTGCTGCTCCAACATCTAATGACCCTCTGCGGAAGGCCTGAGAGGCTGTCGGGGCTAAGGTTGATGTTTGGGTTTAAAGTTTAGGATTTAGGTTTTCCTGAATGTCCCAGAGACATGGACCCAAATCAGTTCTGGTTTTATTTACGAATCTCAGTCTGGAATTTGAGTGTCTACAGACTTTACTTTTATTGAACAAGTCCCCTGTAGGTAACCCCGCTCCCCCGGACTGGGTCTGATTGACAGAACGAAACTGAGACCCACAGCCTGAACAGCGCCGCGCTCTGGCCCAGAGATTTGCTGCTGTGATGTTGCAACTTCGAAGCTTTTTTTTTTTTTTTTTCACAAATCACCCAAAATATAACGTTTTAATGTGAGCCGTGTTTAAAAGTAAAAGTAAAAGTTTAAAAGTGTTCAAACTAGTCACACACACCTTCCTGTAGACCTAAAAACAGAATAACTCCGGAAGTCGTTCGATTCCCCGGACCGCTAAGCACCTCTGAGGTACGCTGAGCGAGGCGCCGTCCCCACACTTTGCTCCCCGGGCGCTGTGTTTCTGGCAGACCGCTGCTTCTCTTGGTGAATGGGTTAAATGGTAGACTTTCTTCTTGTTCACCTACGACAGATCGGTCACTTTCACTTCAATTAAACACAAACATACCTTCCAGTAGATCTGAAACAGACTAATTAACCACATTCAGTAGATCTGGAGGCTAAACAATCGTCCAGTCATAACACAGGCAGCAAACTGTTTTAATAGGGTTTTGTTTACAGACTGGAGAGCGTGCTGAAGTGCAGCAGCGCGGTCTCTCCAGTAGAGGGAGCGAGAGAACGAAGATGAACCACTGAAAACCTCTGCCTCACCACCACGTCTTCATCATCCTCATCATCACAATAATCACCACAATCACTATCACCATTACTGTTGGACACAATGATCTTCCAGAGACCATAAATAAACATTAAATTATTATCTTTTAATTATGATACCTGTTTAGTCAACTTATTTAATTTAACCAAAACATAATCGGTTATGGGGGGTGTAACTGAGCACATCTTCAATCTGAGCCTGAAGCTGGGGAGACCCCAACATCCCAGTGACCTTAACAGCTATAAGTGGCCTAGTGGTTATGGAGCTGCCCCTGCAATCAGAAAGTCATGGGTTCCAATCACACGACTGCTAGTGGCACCTCTGAGGTTCCCTTGAGCAAGGTGCAGTCCCCACACACTGCTCCTCAGGCACTTCTACTTGGGTGAATGGGTTAAATGGGCTAAATAAGAGAGCCTGCTCTGTTCTAGGATGACCCCTGGATCCAGTGTGAAGTGACAGGAGGCCAGGAGACAGGAGGGTGGGAGATGTTGTTCAACTGGCTGTTTGACAACATCTCCCACCCCATGCAGGAGTGAAAGGCTGCTGTAACAATGCAAATATCCCACCAGTGGGGCCAATAAAGGGTTATCTTACATAACTTATCTCACACCAGGAAACACAGACTTACAATTAAGGGCTGTTTGTAGACCAAAATTCTACCAGATAACAGGACCTATAACAGGACCCTCACTTTTTACAGCTCTTGCGATTGTTCTGTCCACTTTCTTGTGGAACGATTACACAGAGATGGAACGCCAGAAAGAATAAAGAGGGAGAGGGAGAGAGGAAATGGGCTTAAAAGGTGCTTGACCTTTTGCCCCTGTTCAGTCCTCAGGGGCCACGCAGTCCTCCAATAGAGCAACCTCTGACCTCTAGAGACAGATGTTAAACTGCTCATAGATTCAGAGTATTGTCTGTCTTTCTGTATATATTAGTGGTGGGCATAGATTTTTTTTTATATATATATAGATTAAGATTCAAGAGAAGAGGGAAACATGCGTCAAGACTCTTCTCAGTCCTGGCTCCCCTGTGGGGGAATGAACTCCCTCTTCTAGTCCGATCGGCGGAGTCCTTCACGGTCTTCAAGTGTCGCCTGAAGACCCGCCTCTTCAAGGAGCACTTTGGCGACTAACTATGTCTCTTTC
>JBBPDD010000017.1:15029550-15039997 GCA_037974585.1 Bathyaethiops greeni | reverse complement strand
GCCCTTGAACGGCTCATTTTGAAAGGGACTGAAACTGTGGATAATAAAGCTGGTTATGTCTCTTTGTGTGAGTGATTTTGTGCAAAGAGCTTCATGAATGTGTTTTGTAGCCCATAGATTACAACTAAAGTGAGTTTTGCACATGTCCCCTTTAAATAACAACAAAACAGAATTGTTTGAATAATTGTTTGCCTCACAGTCGATCCATTTATTGAGGCATTGTCCTGCATATTTAAAACGTTTGTATGACCTTCCACAGACTTCAGCTTTAAAAAGGCCGTTTAGTATGGAGCCAAGCAAAGAAGCACGGTAGGTACCGCCTGCATGGTATAGTCTTTCTAAAAGTTGCATTCTTAAATGTTTTTTTTTTATATATATATATATAAAACTAAAGTGTTAACACATGAGGTGTGTGTGTAGAATGCTGGAACAGCTGAGGAAGCTTCAGGGTTCTGTATTGCACCCGGACTACAGCTCACCCTTCCACTCTTTTGAGGACACCCTTCACCGGCTCCTACCGTACCACCTGTACCAGGGCATGGCTCCGTCCCCTCAAGACTACCGTAAAGGTATAGAGGCCTTTATACACCATACATCTGATTTTATAAAAATGCAGTCGGCTTTTGCTCGCTCACTAACCAACCCTTGCTGTTTCACAAGCGGCTGATTTTGTCTGTCATTCTCTTCCTCTCTGTCCAGTGGATGACGAGTTTGAAAATGTTTCCTGCCATCTTCTGAAGCGCACACAAGCTATGCTGGACAAATACCGCCACCTTCTCTTTGAGGAATCAAGGGTAGGTGAACATACGAGAAGTCCGATTACTTCTATTCCACCATAACCTGTTGCCTGCTGACTTTATATTTTTGTTTTCCGGAGCAGAGGCTGGGTCCTTCTGCCGAGATGGTGATGATTGATAGGATGTTCATACAAGAGGAGAAGCTGGCGCTGAACCAGGACAAGATACTTGCTAAAGAAAAGCCAGGTACACCGCAAGTTAGCACTGAATAGCCCTGAACACTTTTTAACACTCTGCACTTTTTTGGAATCGAGTTACATTAGTGAACAAGGGCTGGTGTTGGATATGCCTATTTCACTCCACACATGCTGGTGGTCAGGGAGTTGCCACTGCGATCAGAAGGTCGTGGGTTCAAATCCCAGGAATCAGTGGCACCCTTGAGCAAGGTACAGCTCCCCCTTGCACTGCATTCCTGGCAACCCATTGCTTTACTCGATGAATGGGTTAAAGGCAGAGAGAGAATTTCACACTGTGTGCTGGTGGTGTGATTATAAATGGCCACTCAATTTTACTTCATAGGCAACTTGGTTTTTATCACGGCTGTAATATTAACGTATTAGACCCTTTACAGATCCTACTCTAGCAGAAGCGATGTGATATTGGACCTCCATATACAACACGTCACGCATTAAAAACGTTTAACAAAAATGAATGGAAATGTCAATCAAATGCAATCAAATTCATCTGTTATCAAACATATAGTAGTGAAACATTTTGTGCTGCCTGCACAATGTCTATAGTTTTAAACAATAGCCAAATCACAAGTGAGAGAGCTGCCAGGGGAAAACGGATGCAGTGCGCTTTTTTTGTCAAACTGGTTTTATAAATGCATTTGGAAATGATGCAAAACACAAATTCTGCCTTTAGAGTCAGACACACCACCTGAGTTAAAGGGTTCACAAAACCTGTTGAAAAGCCTGCAGTAGCTTTTAAGTGAGATTTTGAAAATTATATTGATCTGTGATTGCTTTCTCAGTCAGTCAAGTGGCTTTTCCTGTCAAAGTAGGAGCTACTTGACTGTTAAACAACAAAAAGTATGCAGAAGTATGACTTGCAACCCAAAAGGTTGTGCAATATTGAGTGAAGTGTGTGTCTGTTGGCTGCTGCATTTGTATGCGCTCAGTGTAAATCTGTCACTGTAAAATAATTGCATTTCTTAATTATTTAGATAAAATAAAGTAAAAGATCATTGATTACGAAAGAATCATTAACTGCAGCTCTGAAATCCATAGTGAGAGTTGCATCAAAGCTTTCGAGGAGAAGATGTATAACGCATGAACTGTTATTTATTTATTTATTTATTTATTTTTTCAACAACTTTTTCTTTTCTCTCTGCAGAAGAGTTTGTGGCCAACTCCTGTTTGCTGAGCAGAGCTGCAGAGAGTGCTGTCAGGCCGTCAGTGGATCTGAGCTCTGTTCGAACAGGACCATCTGCTGCAGCGGCGGCCCATGTAGCAGCCGCCCCATCTCCAGCTCCTCCCGCGGTTACTGCTGCTGCCACTACTGCCCCCACCCCCACCCCCACCCCCACCCCCACTCCTTTCCCTCCCACCAAACTAGTGATAAAACAAGGAGGGGGAGGAGCACTGGTGTCCTGGTCCACTAGCTGCTCCCCTACGCCAGTGGCAGGGCCCCGGCCCAGTGCAGAGCCCATAGCACAAAGCTCAGAGCGCTCTTTTGGTCGCCCCTCATCTTCTGCTCGCTCTGCAGAAGAAGACGACGATGCGCTCCCTCAGCGGACCAGCAAACCGCCCATCAAAACCTACGAGGCACGCCAACGAATTGGCTTGAAGCTAAAGATCAAACAGGAGGCAGGATTTAGCAAAGTGGTTCACAACACGGCCTTAGACCCTGTTCATTCACAGACACCGCACACCCCACAACAACAGACCCCTGAGCCACCCTCCAAAACCAGACCCCCTGTAACCCAAACGACTTCCGTCATTAGGACTCCGCCCCCGACCTGTAACCCCACCTCCTCCACCACTTTTAGTGCAGTGACGACACAAGCAGGCTCCACGTCCAGTGGCGCTTCCTCCGCGGCCCCTGCTTCCTCCGTGTCTCACTCGTGGTCTTCGTCGTCCTCCTCCTCCTCCACCTCTTCTGCTCAGATGAACGGCACTCTGGAGCATCACGAACCGGGTGCGGCCAAGCAGAACCCTACTCCTGTAACGACGCCTCAGTTAACGACCTGCCGCCTCCCGCTGCGCAAAACCTACCGTGAGAACATTAGCCCTCGTCATCGACCTGGCGTCCCAGGGGGTGGTGATATAGTGCCCATGCCAACAGCGACACCCCCTGGGCTCCTCACCTCCTCTCCGCAGCCAGAGAAAACGGTGATTGCCAGTGTTAAGCTGGAGCAGCAGGGTGGCAGCGGAACCGTTCAGTCCCACGCTCATCCTGGCACGCAGGGCCTGATGGCAGGAGAGGACGAATTATTTCGCGGAATCAAAAATCACCATCACCACCGCCACCACCACCGCCACCACCAACCACAGCAGTTCTCTGACAAAGAGGACGAGGAGGATGGGGACAGCAGGGAACGCTTGGGGAGGGTCAAAGGTTTGGTGAGTAAAAACAGAGAGAGGGCGCTGGGGATGTTTCAGATGGACCAGCATGCACCAGGCCCCCCTTCTCCAGGAGAAACCTCTTGCACAAGAGACTCTTCACTTCCTGCGAAACGGTGTAAATCGGACTCTCCAGACATGGACAATGCCAGCTTCTCGAGCGGGAGCCCCCCCCCGGACGACTCGCTGAACGAACATCTACAGTGTGCCATAGACAGCATACTGAACCTCCAGCAGGGCCCACCAGGTAGGGGACCCATGGGCAGGGTCCATGCCACGAACCTAACCAACCAGCACCAAACCCACCACCGCCAGAGCACATTGTCATCATCTTCAACAACTTACAGACACTCTGTCTCTTCCTCCTCCTCTCCATCTTCATCGTCAGTGTCCCAGCACCCACAGGTAGGGGGCCGGGGGCAGAATGGAAGTCTGGTGTCACAGATGCACAGTAGATAACAGCCCCTGTAGTCAAGAGACTGAACGGCAGGAGGGGTCTGGGAGGGCGGGAGATGTGAAATGGAGAAATCACTTTACTCTGTTCAGCTGTGTTTGCCTTGTTTGTCTATGGATGGTGACTGAAGAATAACATTGTTTTGGTTTACATATGGCCCTGTAAGTGTACTTTTGAAAAGATCAAGTGCACTTTTACATAATTTGCTCCTATTTTGGTGTTCTTTTTTTGTGTTCTTGGGTGGGAAGCTTCAGGCCAGTTCCTAATCAGTGCGTCGTCAAGGTTCACTTCTGTTCATTATTATCGGTATAGTGGGGCAGGACGGCTCGATCAGTTTGTCAATTAGATTTCTGTACTTTGAAGGAAAAAAAAAAATGATTTGTGGTCCCTTATGAATTTTCGTTGTAACTGTTGCATTCTGTTTTTGCCTGTGTTTTATCATAATAAGTGAACTTACTTACCTGCAGTGTAATTTTTTGAATTTGAGGTTAGGTCTCTTCGTCCACTAGTGAGGCCGGTGGGAAACTGGTTCTTACGAAATCTTGATTTACTATGATATATATATATATTTATATATAAATCAGCCCCAAAAGGTTTGTCATTTCCCTTGTAAAGATATTGTATTGGAAATCATCCACACAAAAGCAGGTTCTGGGCTTGAAGAAACCAAACACTTGGTTAAACTTTTCTGGTAAAGTTTCCTTGTCCTTTTGAGATGCATTCATAAAACTGAAGAAACAGAGTAAGCAGAGCTGTTGACCTAAAGTCACGTCATCCTATGGAGCACATTTACAGAGCACACCTGTGCAGGGTTGTTTTTTTTTTGTTTTTTTTTTGGGGGGGGTGGGGTTACTAGTAGAACCTCTGAATTACCTCGAAAATATTCCCAAGCAAGTCTGATGACCTCCGAAAAGTGTCGAGAGCAAATCCAAGGGTACCCAACACTGTTCCTGGACATTTTCCCCTCGTAAAGTCAGATCCGGCTGTACTGTTCAGACGAGTTCTGACGAGTTCTGTCCGGTTCCTGTTGACAGGGGGCTTGTCAGAAGGGGACATTCCCAAGAACATTCTTGTCTTTCCCTCTGGTGCAATCGCACGTCTTTTTAAAATCGGCTGTTTTAGCGGTTCTGAGTCCGAGTCCTGGATGCTCCACGCTCTCCAGAGTCAGGAATAGTGCAGCAGAAAAATCCAAAAACTGTGCCGTGGGCTTCTAAGACCGGCACGGAGTTTTGCATTAGTCAGTATTTTTTGTCTCTGAACTATTTCAGACATTTGAGGCCCAGACGAGACGTCACCCTCCTAATTTATTTATATTTATTTCTTTCTCTTTTCTTTCTTTTTTTTTGTTTTTTTGTTTTGGTACACATACGTAGACGCCTTCAAAGCCCTTTTGGACAATTCAAAAGCAAACACAGCTTAAGCAATGACTTGGAAAAAGAACAATAATAATGTAAAGGAAAAACATAGAACTGTAAGAATTTGAAGTATAGTACTACAAATTAATTTTGTATTGTATTTATTGTGTATAATGACACTTTTTAAAAAGAACTGTACATTTAGTAAACTGTAAATTAAACCTTGCTTCTTTTATGAAAGAATCACGACGTTTCCCTCTATTTTGTAAGGTCCAAACTGAACAGTTGCACTCTCAGACCACTAGATGGTGACTTTGAGCTGAATTAGGATGTGCCTGAGGTTGAGGAGGAGGGTGGCGGGGTGACATGCATGGTTAACTGAGCTGTTGAGGGTTGTTTTGCAAAGCAAATTCTCTCAAGCTGCTGAAATCAAGATCGTCCCATTAGTACAAGTAGCTGATGTTCATTCTGGACTTCACTTTTGGGTTAAGATGGTTCAAATAATTGAAACCTGGCAAAATAAATAGACCTCGTTCCATCATGTGTGGCTCTCAACTGATGATGGCTTGCTTCTGTAACTCGTTTCAACCTGACACCGCACACCCAAGGGCTGGGTCTGGGAGCCCGTGTGCAGTATGCAGCCCTGACCTGTAGGGCGTTGGCACGGACAAAGACGAACAGAGCCACTCCTTCCTTCCATCATGGGTGCAGGCAGTCCTGTGTATATACAAAGCCTCATTCTCTCCAATAACATCTAGGCTCCACAGTTAGGCCCCCTTTTCCCTGACTGTCCCCACCCTTTCCATCCATTCACAGTCTCACTTAAAAAAAAAAAAAAAGATCCAGGGCTGGCCCCAGAGCATGTCGACCTCTGAAGAGGGGAGGCAGGGAGGCAGGGAGGGAAGGAGGGCGTTCCAGTGCTGTGTGCAAATGCAGCTTGAGGACACAGAGCTCATTTAAAAGCAGGTTGGAAGAAGGCGAAGGTGGAATTTATTTGCAGTTTGCTCGTAGAAACTGCTTCTTAAGGTTCAGCTTAAAATATCAAGAAGTGTAACGACTAAACTGCAGCACTGTTGCAAGTTTATATATGTTTTGCACTCATCAGGTATCTTTCGCTTTGTGTCGTGACAGTCGTCATAAAAGGTAAGAACCTTTTTGAGGTTTTGCATATTTGAATGGAAGTGTATCATGTTGTTTCTGGCAGTGTGCTGTTTCTGACTACAGCTGAGCCATTGTTGAGGTCCCTTCTTCTGCAACACTGTCACAGTTGATGAGAGTCACAAGAGACGGTTCAAGAAGATGAAATGGCCACAGCCTGAGTGCAGAGAGGCAGAGTTTTAAGAGCAGGGAACTTGCATAAGGCTGCTATTGTAGTCTGTGTGGATAAGCAAAACCATACCGGCCTTTCCTCCCATTACACACCGTCTGTGGCTCTGCTCAGGCTTGGATGCTCATTTCTTCCACTAAGACGCTCGACTCTGTTGCAACAGTGATGAATGATGCCAAAAGGCATTTTCCAGCTCCTGCGCAATGTTAGTCCAACTTGGGGGGTGGGGGTCACATTCCAAATTCATATGTATGCAAAGGCCTGCGTCTTCTCACAGGAGGACGTTTTATCGAACAGCTCTTTCTTTAACTGGCCTTCGCAGTTTTGAAATGGACAGTTTTGTAACTTGGAAGCTTTGGACAGTCAAAGACCTACAGCTGACCGAACAGCTTTGACAGGTTTCATCTGAAAGACAACACAAAGCAATTTGGTAATAAATGGTCCTAATAAAGGTGTTGTCTTTCCAAAACTATACTGCCATGTAGTGCGGGCCTGAGGAGAACTGCGATGCATTTTCTCTTCTTTTCAGTTTAAAGTGAAAATATAGACCACATCCTCCACTTGGAACTTAAACCTACATTTCATTTCAATTTCTTTGCTGAGCTTTACGTAATGGGGGCGAAAATCTAAAATATTAAATATGCCTTAACTTTTTTTCACGAAGGTTTTATAAACATTTGTCATTTTACCAGGGGTGCCTAAATCTTTGCATGCAGCTGCAACTACGCTTTAGATCACCGTCCAGCCGCTGTGTTCTGGCCTCTGGCAGTTGTTTATTTGCTCCTTGTTCCACTGAGAAGCGGTACTGGAAAACACATCTAGCTCTATTCAATATACGGAAATGAGCCACGTATGTGGATTAGTGTGTGTGTGTGTGTGTGAGTGTGTGTGTGTGTGTGTGTGTGTGTGTGTGTGTGTGTGTGTGTGTTTCCAAACCAAACACCAACTTTTTCCAGACAAGCACAGACAATGCTCTCTTCTTTAACACTGAGGTTCTGTATCTGGGGGAGGGGGGAGGGGGTCATTTTCCAAATAAATACATATTCTGGATGTAATTCAATTTGTTCCCTCTTTTGTTTTCATCAGAGTTTAAAAGGCAGAGAAGATAGACAAAAAAAACAAAACAAAAGAAGATTTGAAAACTGTTAAACAGGAGGAATCATCACAGTCCTCCTTCACACTAAACCTGGGAGGCAGATCTACTTCAGCAACTTTTGTAAATAAAGGGAAAAAGTAGACGAGCTTGCATAGAGGAAACATAAACACCGAGACCACGTTCAAAACAGAACCATAAATTGAGTGCCATAAAGTCCCACAGTCCTCGCACAATGTCTCGCTGGGGCCGGAAAAATGTGAAGAAGGCCCCTGAAGTGATTCGGACAGTCACGGAGGGCCTGAAATCACTCTATCGGAAGAAGCTCCTGCCCATTGAAGAGTACTATGGTTTCCATGATTTCCACTCGCCAAGTCTGGAGGAGGCCGACTTTGACAACAAACCTATGGTGCTAGTGGTGGGTCAGTACTCCACAGGAAAGACCACCTTCATCAAGTAAGACCCATAATCATCCATGTCTCAGACAGAAAACTATTAAACAGAAATCCATTAAAGGTGCGACTAGTGTTAAGACGAGCCTAACGTCATGTTTTCTCAGGTACCTGTTGGAGCAAGACGTGCCTGGAAGCCGTGTGGGGCCTGAGCCCACTACAGACTGCTTCACTGCTATAATGCATGGAGAAGTGGAGGGGCTTATTCCTGGAAACGCCCTCATAGTGGATCCCAACAAGCCCTTTCGCAAACTCAACCCCTTCGGAAACACTTTCCTCAACAGGTAAAACAAATATACACTGGAAAATGCTGCAGGCGGAGGAGTGTACAGTGCGGCTAGCTAGCTCCAGGCAGTTAGCTCTAAGAGAAAGTGACATTTGGTCAGACTAGCTATCAACAGATGCTTATGTATAGGTATCTGCAAAAATGCTAAACAAATCCCTAGTGTGAGGCAGAGGAGGAACATGAACCAGAACGTGTCAACCAAACTCTCCACTTGCAAGAGCAGGCTAAAGAGCAAGAGATGAGAGAAAAACACAGCGTCAGTTTGTTTTGTTTTTAGCTCTATGAAATGTGTCTGTGCCAAATTCTGAGGGACATGGCACTCTCCTTATTTGTGGAAAAATGGAGAGGGAGAGATATCTGAAAACTGATGTTGTATTCAATTGAGCAGTATGCTGAGAAACAGTTCATAGAAACAGGAATGTTTTTATATTTTATGCTGATAAAGTCAATTAAATATATTAAGCAACATGCAATGATTTTAAAACCGCTTTCTATGATGGAGCTTTAAGTGGCAGTAAGTGCTTTGGATGTCCGGTTCCATTCACTGACCTTGTGAACAATTCTAACCTGGTTTCCTCATTATTTTGCTGTAATTTCTGTCATTTGTTTTGCACACGTTCGAAAAAGGGAGGAATTCCCTTCTGAGAAGGATCAGAGTATGCCATGACTATAAGGAGGAGGGCACAATGAAGTCAGAGGCGGTAGTTCAAGCCTTGAAGCTCATGGAAAAAAGTTTGTTTACCCTTTTCTGGGCCCCAGCTTCATGGCAGTAATTTGCCTGGAAACTCTCTATTGCAAGACATACAGTCTCACATCTAATACTAATGTCTGTAAAGTAACAGAAAAGACTATAGGATGGTACATATAAATAGAATACATAATAAATACATCGTTATGAGCCTGAGGTCAGTTGAGTAGCTAACCTGCTGTAATGTCTGTAAAGTGCTGTGGTTTCTAAAGTGGCGTTTTTCCATTGTCCTGATAGCAACTGCCTGAAATCAGTATTTTATTACTGTTCTTCAAGGGTGTTTTTTGTTGGGTTTTTTGCATGTTTTGAGAATGTCGCTTCTTCGGCTTCCTGCTCTGGGAATTGTTTGACTCATTATACCCATTTACAGCAGGAAGTGGCTATGTTGTTCTAAGCGTCTGATCATTGGAGGGCCATATTGTTTGATTCTGGCAGCACTGGTCAGTTTCCCTCAGGAAGCCCCCGTGCTTTTGGAACACCACTTCCATACAATGGACCAGGGAGGGGTGCAGCCCACAGTCTGCTCATTAGATCACCTCACGCAGTCGTGATACAGGAGCACTGGAAACTCTTGCGTAGTTCAGATTCTTTCCAAAGTTTCTATAGGTGCTGTCTGTTCTCTGGTGTCTTCTTCCTTTAGATTTCTCAAACTGATGACTGTAGAAAGTTAAAGAAAGGAAAATTAGTCAAAAATAGGTGCTTAGCTTCTAGATATACCGCATTTGTGTGTGTGTGTGTGTTGATGTTCAGGGCAATAATAGACTGAGAGAATATATGTATATATATAGTTCTATAAAATATAATTATACATTTTATTCCTAATTGACTTTTGGATAGGAAAAGGATTTAAATACAAAACAAATTTTTAAGAGGAAAACATGTTGCTTGTTGTAGCGACAACTTATTGTTGATTGGTGAATAGCACCAGTGTGCACAACACACATCAACTAAATCTTGGCATTGTCTTTCATTGTGTTTTTGATCCTATGAATGAGTCTGACTGCCAAAATCTGCCATTTGTCAAAGGAATGTGGTAGCGAGTGTGAAGTTTTTGCTGAAGTTTGAATCTTTACATTACAACATATTGGCACCGGCGTGTACTTACTGCTGAATTTTGGATTAACCATTGATGGCCACCAAACCTTTCAAAAATGGGGCTGATGGGGCTCCTGAGATGATATTTATCAGTTGCACCTATGGACAAAACCTAGCAACCACCTAGAAACACAAGTTTCATGTGAATGAATTCTAAGTACAGTGGGGCAAAAAAGTATTTAGTCAGCTACTTAAGCCACTTAAAAAGATGAGAGAGGCTGTAATTTTCACCATAGCTATACCTCAACTATGAGAGACAAAATGAGAAAAAAA
>JBBPDD010000017.1:14763537-14775735 GCA_037974585.1 Bathyaethiops greeni | reverse complement strand
ATAACAGAGAAGCACCCAACGTTGATGGTGGTGTTCAATGGGCAGCCTAGATTCTGTGTGAGAAATCGGAGGTGTGGTGTGTGAGCGTGTGAAGACAGTCAGATGCGTGTATCTCAGGACTTGAGAGCCCTGATCCCTACACACTGTTCCTGGCTGCCCACTGCTTCTCTTGGTGAATGGGTTAAAACCAGAGGAATAACTTTGTGCTGTTCACACTGTGGGGTGTTAATGTGCGACAGAATGGAGACCTTCAAGGTCAAGAAAAGAATTGCACCCCCATACGTATAAGCGCTAATCAAGCAGCAGAACTCTCAAAGCTTCAAGCACTGCTTGTCTTGAACATCTGTTGCTCAAAAGAAGAGGAGACATGCATCAAAACTCTTTTCAGTCTTGGACCCCCAGTGCTGGAATGTACTCTCTCTTGCGATCAAATCCCCAGAGTCCCTCACCGTCTGCAGACACATCTCTTCAAAGAGCACCTTGGTGACTAACCAGTCCTCTCGTTTATGTCATGTCTTTTTCTATGTACAGTAACCCCCCGCTTTTCGCAGGGGTTATGTTCCAAGAGCACCCTTGTATAGAGAAAACGTGTGTTGTTCTGTTTTGATAAATAAATGCCTAAAAATTTTTATAGTGTGAACCCTAAATAAGTCCTCAAATCTGCTCCCAGAACTAGTTAAACTCCCGAAATCAGTTTAATACATTACCCTTAAAGAAAATGTAAAGGGAAATAAATAATCAGAAAACTTTATTGCTTAAAACCCCATTAGCATTAGCAATTAGCATTAACAGCATGTGGTGAGTGAAAACAAATACGTACACAAAAGAAAGGTTGAAATAACTCTCTCTACCCACATGTTTAGACAGGGCACAGCTTACTAATACTAAAGAAACTGAGATAACTGATGAAAATTGTGGAGGGGGGGCGATTTAAAACCCTGAAATACGAGGACAAGACACGGAGCAGTCATGCTACATGCTGCAGCAGCTTCTTCTTCTTTTTATGGCAGTTGTCAACTTTTTCCACTGGACTAGTGTCAGTAATACAGCTAGGTTCTCAGGAAAAAAACGGCGCTAGACTAAACCCGCGAATGCTGATCTGCGTAAAACTGAGGGGTTGCTGTATTTAAGAAAAACCTCAGGCTCTTACCCTCAACTGAACACTCCTTACTTGTGTATGGCTTTCTTCTTTCTGACAGCATTTGTTAAAGTGTGCATCTTAGCTGGCAGAAGGTAATTAAGATAAAAAGCAGGTGCGGATTTGAGTCTAGCTTTACAGGTGTGAGGAAAAGGACTACTTAAGCAGTGATGTACGTCTCTCTGGAGAAGAGCGTCGGCTAAATGCCGTAAACGTTCCCATAAAGGAGTCTCCTCACAAGCTGTAATGAATCTTCTGTTCCTCACAGCCAGCATTGTTTTTCTGCAATTTCTGCTACAAAAGCCCTTCTGAGGAACCAGACCAGAAGGGCTAGACTTTGGAACCACTATGCAAAGCCACCATGCTCCAACCCCATCATCTAGCCAACACAATTTGTACATTGTCAGAGTTGTTGCTTGCTTCCAGCACATCGACTTCGAGAACTGACTGCCATGGCGGATTTTGTATTTTCTTGTCCATATACTCCTTGAGGGTCATGTGTCACACACATTGTATATATGTTATGGTGTTTCTCTTCAGCTTATACACTATTGCTTTAAATAGTCATGTCCTGTAATACACTAAGAAACCAAACCCCGTAATTGTACCTCTTAAATTGTCTTAATTGTGTTGTATAGTCGTCTTTTATGGATGATCCTGTAAGCTCCACAACACTCTCCACAACACTCTTCACTTGCTGCTTGCCCCTCCGAGCTCTGTTCTAAAAGAGGACACATCTATGTTTAGAAGAGTTTGAAAGAATGACATTAACTTTATCAATAGAAAGCATGTAAAAAAACCAAACAAAAACAAATTTATCTTACAAACTTTACATTATTTTAATGCATTATAGTTTAAGATGAAATTAAAGTGTTCTGGGAGCAGATTTGTGGGTGGATTTAGGGTTTACACTATAAAAATATACATTTTTAGGCTATTTTTTTTTTTAACCAAACTCAACTTTTGCAACTCTACGCAGGTGCTCTTTGAACGTAACCCCTGTGAAAGAATGACATTAACTGTCACGGTTGGAGGCAGATCTATGAGTGAACTGTGCCCACTGTGTTGCGTGGTGGAAGTACTCAGACGTGAGGGAACACGAGAGAGCAGGTAACCCACGCGTTTGATCTCAGAACGCTCCCTAATGGAGTTAGAGTCCATACCAAGTTGAACTCACGCTCTGAAAACACACAGGAAGTATATAAACGACGTAGTACTCACGGTACCGGAGAATAGTAGGTTTGGAGTTGAATAGGTGACACGCGGGCATGAAGTCAGCAACTTCAATGTCTGTGTGATGAACTGACCTTATTTCCTGTTTATATACTCTACGTGAGTCACTTCCGATGCCGATTGACGTCACGTGACCTGGTTTGTGTGACGTTAACTTTATCAATAGAAAGCATGAAAAAACAAACAAAAACTTACATTTAGATTACAAATTTGACCTCAAACTTGAGCTGCTGCATATTTAATCTGACTGTCTAATTTGTTTTAGAAATGTTTAGATTTGTTTCAAACTTAAAATTGTACTTTTATGCCTTTTTATGTACTTATATTTCTTCTTTCGTACTTTATTTGCTTTAGACATGTGTGGATGTGTGTTTAATTTAAATTTAATTGTATTTACACAGTCATAAAAAGGATGAGACTCACGTATCTTACAAAAAAGATGAGGTTCAGGAGACAGTGTTGTACTTGTAGCAAACTATGCATGTGACAAATAAAGAATGTAGTTCTAATCATAGGCAAGCACTTGGGAGGTAGAACGGGCTGATGAGAAGCACTCTCTCATATTAATGCCATTTCCTGAACATTAAAAGGCGCTACAAAGTAAGGCAGGTTTCCAAAAGAGAACCTAAAAGGCACATTTAACAGTGACACAGCAGGAAGGTCATTAAGATGTCGTCAAAATTGTTAAATATCACTAGCAGCCATTATAATTAGAGCATCCATGTGCCTTCCACATCTCAATCAACACAGCTTCTTTCGAGTGAATCACAAGCTATAATTGGTTGCAATGTTAAACTGTGGCATACGAAAGGTGCCATGCATTGTAATCATAGAAAACAGAAGCATGGAAAAGCTGCATGTCTTAAAACTACACAGAGATAATAAAGTACCTTCAGTGATGGCCAGCCTAGTTCAACGGGATGCAGCGTGACCACCATCCAGTTTAACCGTCTGATTTATTCATCTCATAACAGGACAGACACTTCTGAGCAGTTGCTTGGGGTACATAGAGTAAACACTTAGAAGTCATGAAGGCATTAAATGCTTTTAAGAAGTGGCAGTGAGACGTTCTCACTAATCAGCCTGAGAGAGCCATCCAGGCAGCGTCCCGGCCCGTGCCTCATTAAATTGGAATTGGTTTTTCCCTCAGTTTGTCAGTGGAGCAGATCTGTATTCACCCCGGGTGATGAACCTCCACTCTCCGACAATTAAGAAATTGCATTTGCACCCCGTGCACATTTGTTCTCCACTTGCGTACGCTTTGTGTACAGCTCCTTTGAGGACACGCTTGGTGAGATCATCCATTTGTTTACCCACCCATTACCAAGGTGACGCTACAAAACCACCTTAATAAATGGAAGGTATCTGTCATATTGATGCAATACACACCATCTACTGCCAGTAGCCAGGCCTTACTTATCTTACGTAATTTAGAGAGCATATTTATGATTTAAAGTCATGATTTAAAAGCACAAGAACAGTTTTAAAACATAATTGTCAATGATATTGTTTTGCCCCTCCCTTGTTTTGGCGTCCCACCAATCCAAAAACGTAGCAAGAGAGTCCCAAAAAGTGGAGCAGCATTCGCGGACTCAGTCTAAGGCAGAATTTTTTCTGAGAACCGCTGGACTGGTGGCAGTAATACACTGAAAAGTTGTCAACTGCCATAAAAAGAAGAAGAAGCAGCTGTTGCAGCATGTAGCATGACTGCTCCATGTCTTGTCCTCGTAATTTAGTGTTTAAACACCCCCCCCCCCCGCCGAATTTTCAACAGTTATCTCAGTTTATTTAGAATTAGCAAGCTGTGCCCTGTCTAAACATGTGGGTAGAGAGAGTTATTTCGACCTTTCTTTTGTGTACACTGCTAATGCTAACCGCTAATGCTAAAATTTTTTTAAGCAATGAAGTTTTCTGATTCTGATTATTTATTTACCTTTACATTTTCTCCAATGCATTAAAAGTTTCAAATAAAATTAAAGTGTTCTGGGAGCATATTTTGGGCATATTTAGGGTTTACACTGTAAAAATAGACATTTTTAGGCACAACAACTTGTTTTTTTCACTATATGCAGGCTCTTTTGGAACGTAACCCCTGTGAAAAGCAGGGGATTACTGTAATTCCAGTCAGAGGCAAACACAGACAAGTCTAAAAGAAATCCAAAACAAGTCCATCCAGTCAAGTTCACAGAGACCCACTCAGTAACCAGCCAGAGCTAACTATACTTCACACCAGTGGAACGTCCCTTAGGTCTATTTATACCACTGGTCAGGGACTCAGGTGATCCTGATCACTTTTAAGACAAGAATAAAAAAATTTTAAGACAAGAGTTCAAAAAACTAATAGTAATAATAGTAAACGAACTATATACAAATTGCACTGGTGTGAATAAATATACAAATAGAAAATACAAATTGCACTGGATTTTTACAGTCTATTGCAGAGTGTGAGAAAGTATTGCACATTATGGAGACATTGGAGATGGCTAACAGTTCTATTTTGAGCTCAGGGTCATGATTGCTGTTGGATAAAAATTGTTTTTAAGGCAGTTTGTTCCGGTTTTCATTGCTCTGTCTCTTTTGGCTGATGGCAAAAGCTGGCAAAGGCAATGACTGGGGTGAGACGACCCAGATAAAATACATTTCTAAATGGAAATAATCACCATTATAGTAATGAAAAAGTGTATGTTTATAGGGAACATTGAGGCTGTATTCTAGTTAGGGTTGCATGATATTTTCAAAATAAAATAAATTGATTCTGCATATATACTGGACTCATATTATATATTAAACGATAGAACTCGACTTATTTTGGGGAAAAATATTGTCTAAATTTTCTGCTTTAATTTGACAAATTTAATCCCAAATGCTGATTAATGTTACTGAATACTTTTATAAACGCATTCAAAACTTATTGCTTCGGATATCTTCCAAAAAATGAATACTTCTGCTGTATGGATGTCCAAAAGTCCCCTTCTGATGTCTTTGGTGAACCACCATTAACATTCACTTTAAACAAATGAGATGAAATTGCAGCCTGTATCACTAAGGTTAAGATCACATGAGCCAATAAATGGTGAACAACTTGCATGCAAGTGTTTAAGTTCAGATTTTAGTTTGCAGGTTCAGTATTAGTGAGCAAGTACAGTTTTCAGTAATACAGGCTGCAGATGCAAATGAGCAAACTACTGTGTGTCTCTTACAGAGTGTCCCCATGAGTGGGCGTCACATGATCTAGCAACACAGTCACTAATTTATTCATGTCATCAGAGGTTCACCAGAGAAACTCTTTAATTTGCTCATTTGCATATTTGCAGCCAGTATCGTTACGGTCAGGATCACAATACTCATTACAAAGCGACTTATCGTCCAACCCCACTGTCTCCCAGAACAAATGATGAACTGTATGCGTGCAAGTTCAGTTTTTAGTGACTTTCACACTCTGGCTTCTGTAGACCATCCATTCACTTAGCACCACAAGCATTTTACTCAAAGGGCTGTCCTCCGACATGCTCATTTGGTCTGATGAAATATATGTCCATTATTTCCTCAGTGTTTTGAGTGGTCGAGAGAGACAGAGAGGGGGGAGAGAAAGAGATTATTATCGTTCATTGAGCTCAGCGTGTGACTAAAGGAGGCCGGTAATGGCCATTGCCCTAAGCCAGGCTCATTTACCCTACACTAAGACCTCAACACCCCCTCATTGACACCCCGTATAGATTCGGTGGGTATCATAGTCGTATCTAATTGTACTCTGCCTTTGTTGCTTGTCTCTGAGGCATTGTGAAGCTGAGCCTTTAACAAGAGCTCAGCTGGCTAATCCATTCTCCCTGCACTGCCGTACTGACAATAAAACTTCGCTCCATTTCTCCATTCATGAACCGCCAAAGTTGAGCGGCATTTCTGCAGCGCACTGAAAACTCTTCGAGGGAAAAAATTCAAAAAACCAATGTTATATTTAGTGCTAATAATTGCTTGTTCTTATCTAAACATTTTGAAACAGTGATCAGCAAATCCACTAGCATGAGGAATGAAATGCGCCGTTTGATAGTTTGCATGCGAATTGCCAGAGCCGAAAATTGAAAGCCTTAATCTGTTTTGCAAAGATTTGGATCCTAATGGAACTGCAGTTTCATATAAAAAGAAAAGAAATAGCTTTTTGCCCTTTTTTATGATTAGCATTTCTAAATAACAGAACATTCTGTTGTTACTGAATACTCTGCAAAGGAAACGGCGAACAGGTGCCCACTCCACAAACACAGAAAGCCAGGGGTTAGCCCTCTCCGCGCCTGTGTTAATAGATTTCTTAAATGACTGGTTGTGTAGATAAAACCATTCTTCATCTGACATGCCTCACCTTGAAGGCCTGGCGAAGATAAGCAGCAATCGGATTGACAGCGCAAAGTCATTTCCAGCCTCTTTTGCAGGCTTACTCTAGCATGAAACCAATGCTGAACCCTGAGACCTGGCCGTGGCTTGGACTGGCTCCACAGCAAAACCACGTTTGTTAAATGAATGCCCACACTGCCTGACTGGCGTTTGATGGAGGCTGCACTCTGTTTGCAATTTGCAGTTCTTTTTCATATTTCTCTTCTCCACACTGTAGAATAATAGTGAAGATAAAAGCATACGACATTTGGAACTTCGTACATTCGTACATTTGGCAGATGCTTCTATCCGTGAACATAATCATTTACATTTACGGCATTCAGCTGAACGCTCCCATCCAGAGCAATGTACATCAGTCCACATCTGTTCCTCAAACCTGTAAAACTTAAATCAACAACCACCATTCAGCCACATTGCTGCAAGTTACACACCTTCGCAAACCCTGTCTAAGAAAAGTCAGAGGTTAAGACAGAGGTAAGGAAGTCATGGAGATAAGAGGAAATTCAATAGGCAGAAACGAGAGGCATAGTTAGTCACCAAGGTGCTCCTTAAAGAGGGGGGGTCTTGAAGACAGCGAGGGACTCCAGATCTAATCGGAGGAGGGAGTTCGTTCCACCACTGGGAGGCGGAGACTGAGAACAGTCGGGATGCAGGTCTTCCTTCTGAGCAGCGAAGGTTCACGACGAGCAGCGATTGAAGGTCTGAGAGGACGAGAAGTGATCAATGCTGATTTGTATGGGGTTCGAGTCCATTCTTGGCCTTGAAAGCAAGTGTTAAGGGTTTGAACTTGCGGGCGGCCGCAGGGAGCCAGTGAAGGTTCCTTGGTAACCATGTTACAGATATAGCACTAGGGCTGTGACATACTGGCTGGCAACAAAAACCTACGTGGTCATCCACAGCGCCTATGCCAGCATAGTCCTTTGCAGGCCTGTCTTTTGAAATCAAATCTGGCCATGTGGCTTTAATGAGAAAGCTCAGCCCGAAATTTAAAATTTTTAACCACTGTTACTCTGATAATGAACAGCTGAGAGCTTTTTATAACAAATTAACTTTGCAATGGCTTTTGCTGCTACTTTGGCTCAAATGGCTCTCTGGATCCAATGCAGTGAACCAAAAGTCATGAAAATAGAACCCAAACACTTAATTTTTCTGTCCAACAAAGAAGCATTTCTGTTTCCGACCCTGAGCTCAGATCCCTGCTGAGCGTACAGCACAATATTTGGATAAGCAGTAATTCCCCGCTTTTTACAGGAGTTACGTTCCAAGAGCAGCCCGTTATAGTGAAAAACTGCTTTGTTGTGTTTTGATTAAAAATCTAATCTAAAAGTCTAAAATGCCTATTTTTATAGTGTAAAACTTAAATATGCCCCCAAATCTGCTCCCAGAACACTTTCATTTCATGTCACAACTCAGTTTAATACATTACACCTAAAAAAATGTTTCATTTAAATTCCCCACTGAAATCTGCAACTGCGGCACAAAAGTTTACACCCCAATCCCATTTAAAGACGGACACGTCCGAATGTGCTCCGGCTCACGGTTTTCGGGGAATAACCCCTGATCTACTCGGGCTAAAAATACAAATGAGGGCTTGTTGGAAAGGTCTCCAGGAGATCTACCGAGTGTCTGAGTGCTTTACCTGCTGAGATATGCAACTCGAAACGTCATGGGACAAAAGTATTGGGACACCGCAGCGAGGTGAACGGGTCCTCTTGTGTGAAAACATCCAGAAAATATATATTTATTGCCACAAAAGGGCAAAAGGGGGAGGATACTTGCAGTTTCTGCATTATTGTGGGGATTTCCGCATAAAACTATGAGTTCGGTTCTCAAAAAAATTTGCGTGTGAATGAATCCACGACTCCTGATCCATGTAAAACTAGTGGTTTACTTTATAGTTTCCTGACTCACAGATTCAGTCTGGTTTAATGTTCATGAGGTGCATCCTTCAGTCCTAGTGGCTATATTGATTTGAATTTGCACTTTCAGTTTCACCAAACAGCTCAAGAGTGTCTTGACATAGATTCTACAAGTCTCTGAAACTGTGCTGGAGGGATGGAAAATTCTTCCAAAAGATATTCTTTCAATTAGTGCTTTGATGATGGTGCTGGAGAGTGCTGTCTAACACATCGGTCAAAAATGTTCTGTAGTAGTTCAAGTGGGCTGGTGACCACAAACGCCACTGCTTAGGATTGACATAATTTTTATACCCAGCAAACTAACCAGCGAACCCACTGTGGCCTGTAGGCATGCCTGGGGACATAATGAGCCTGGATAAGAAGGACCATCGTAACAGAAAGTTAACCAGTCAGAAGAGCTGATTTATATTGATTTTTACTGATTTGCAATGACCCTTCCTTCCAAAAGGACAATTGAACCAAGGCAAAGCTGGCAAACAGCATTACAGACCAGGGGTCAGGCAGTATGTGCAGTTTTGGCTTGTACTGATCTCTCCATTTGTTTAGAATGAGGTGAAGGATGAGTACTCTGACCTTTGTCACTTTCCCAACTCTCTGTAGACACATGCTAGTGAAAGTCCTTGCCCCTGTAAATACTGTTTACTGATGTCTTTCTCAAAGATGTCGTTTTAGTCGCTGTTCCTGTTGAAACAGTAGCCCTAATGCACACCCTAATAATGAACCCTCTTTTAAAATCACATATCTTCCACTTATATCTCCAAAATCATGGGACTGTTCATCTTAATGCATTAGCATATAAGCGTGTCAATTGCTTAATTAAGTCACGAGGAACTGGAACCATCTACGTCTTTTTCACTCATCCGTCACTGTTGAAACCAAACCTCAGATCCCCAGAAAAGCAACTTTACAGAAGGAGAAAATCTCCTTAACGTCTGATGCAATTTAACTTCACAAGACAGTTTGGGTTTAGAAAATGAAGTCTTCTATATTACCGCATTAGGAAGGTTTAACCAAGAAATGAGGTAATTGTATTCATTTCCATTGCAGTCAGATAGAGAAGCCGTCACCGCTCAATCTAATGAGTATGCAAAATGCAAATGAATGAATAATCAAAGGGCCTCTCACTCTTTTTGGGGTGACATTGATTGTCTGTGAGACGGGCAGCAATCTATACGGCCCTCGGGGGAAATCCAGTACAACCCGGCGAGAAATCCTGAATAGGACCCTCTTCTAATCCAATCGATATGGCCCAGTAATCTCAGTATAGCCGGTAAAGGTTTCAACTTTGCCAGCGTCTTCGGCTCTCCGTCGTCATTAAGCACAGGCTGCCGGAGGATGAGGATCTATGGTCAGAGTCAAGTCAAATACGGCTGCCGTGACTGGCCTGTAATCCATCCAATTTGCTGTGGACTGTAAGTACGGAGGAGAGAGGGAAGGAGCCACAGGAAAGCTCCTGCTGCTTTATTGCTTGCTTTCGCATGGCAAGACTACTCAAATTGCCCCGTCTGATCCCAGGGTTTCACTGTATCCCTGACCCCTCGAGAGGATGGCTCGAATCAGTCAATGCGTCGGAGTGTTAAAGGTTCAGCCACGGATGGTCATGCTCTGCTTTGCCTTACAGAAAGAGCAATGAAGCCATATTAATGCAGAGCAATGGCTATGACCAGTCATCCCATTTCTATTTCTTTTCCTGTTGACTTCAAACGATAAGTCCACCCTCCAGAACTTTGTATCTGCGTCATAGTACTTATGCAAGCTCACTTGCTGTAGGAAGGGTGGGGACGGGTGAGTTTTAAAAAAAGACACAAACTCAGACTGCTAATGTGAAGTCAAGGCAGACTTCTAGAGGTTTTAGAGCAAGGAAACTAACTCAACTACACTTGATAACAGCCAAACTTGTCACATCGGGCTTTTGCCCGTTCAGGCAGGAGGCACAGATGCAGACATACTCATACTCATTCTCTGTATTTTGACACAAAAGTGCAAAAGAAACAGGCACGATGGCCGATGAACATAAACTAAGAGTCACAGAACGAACACAAACCCTTCTGGGTAGGTGTGAGGTTGAATGGACAACAATAATGTGAACTTAACTTAAATACCCTACAAACCATCCCTTTTAACCTAAACACCAAACAGCTGAGACACCAATACAAAACTGGTGAGACAACTTAAGACACAATAAACCCGTATTCTGACTTAAAAGTTACACTGCAGTTTAACTGACTGGAGGTGTTACAAAACTACTTATAATTGACTACGATGTCCTTTTATTACAAAGAGAAGCCAAAATTAAAACATATTCACTACGCACTAGCACATGCCATAGATAGACATATCCCAAAGATATGCAATCGGATTGAGATCTGGAATGTTTGGAGGCCAAAACCCATTTCTGAAAGAGAACAATGCCATTAGGGAATACTGTTGCAACATTCAAATGAATGCCAGGTTTTCTCAGCAGAACACACTGCCTTCAGCGGCTTGCCTGCTTCATATAGTGCATCCTGGCAGCATCTCCTCCTCAGGTAAGCATCCACATTATATAAAGAAAACGTGATTTGTCAGAACAGGCCATCATCAGACCTGCTCCATGGTACGCACACACTATACCCCGGGCTCTATGTTTCTAGGTGCCTCCTGCTTCACTTAGTGAAGTTAAATGGGTTAAATACAGGGGATGAATTTCACACTGTGTAGTGTGGTGTATTCACGTATGGTTACATTTCTTCTAGTGCTTCATGGTCCAGTTCTGATGTGTATAGGCCCATTGTAGGTTCTTTCATCAGTGGACAGAGGTCCACATTCTGACTGGTCTGCGGCTTCTCAGCTCCATACTTCAAATGCAGCAGTTCACCGTGTTCTGATTCCTCTCTATCATATCTTTTTCAGCCATTTGTGCTACAGTAAGTCCTCTGCAAGATCAGACCAGATAGGCGAGACTTCACTTCCCTTGGACAATTTTGTTAGGTACAAAACACAAGACCTACCCACTACCTAATCACAATTTGGTCCTTGTCAAAGTCACTCAGATCTTCACGTTTGCCCACCTTTCCTCCTTCCAACACATCAACTTCAAGAGCTGACTGTTCTAATACAGTAATCCCCAGCTTTTCGCTGTGGTTATGTTCCAAGAGCACCCGAGTATAGTGAAAAACCATGTTGTTGGGTTTTGGGGAAAAATGCCTATTTTTATAGTGTAAATGCTAAATATGCTCCCAGAACACTCAGTTTAATGCATTACCCTGAAAGAAAATGTAAAGGTAAATAAATAATCAGAATCCGAAAACTTTATTGCTTAAAAAACATTAGCATTAGCGGTTAGCATTAGCAGTATACAGCGAGCAAAAACAAAGACTCGTACACAAAAGAAAAGTTTAGTGAAGTGACAATCCGTTCATACGTGAACACACCACAGCACACAGTGTGAACAGCACAAAATACTTCTGCATTTAACCCATTCACCAAGTGAAGCAGGGGGCAGCTACGAACACAGCGCCCGGGAAGCAGTGTGTGGGGACG
>JBBPDD010000017.1:14718138-14728870 GCA_037974585.1 Bathyaethiops greeni | reverse complement strand
GACGGGTTCCCCTTTTGAGTCTCGGGTCCTACCGAGGTTTTCCTCGCCTCTGTCGCCTGTGGCTTACTCACTAGGGGCTCGGACCTGGACTATTTAAAGCTGCTTTGTGACAACCTGTTTGTAAAAAGTGCTATATAAATTAAATTGAATTGAATGGAATGCAATTTTGAATGCTGGTGAATGCTGATACAGCTTGATCATACAATGTAAATCTATGGCAGTGGTGCACAATTCCAGTCCGGGGAGACTACCCTGCTCACACACACACACACACACACACACACACACACACACACACACCAATTATTGGTTAATTTCCAGGTTTCATGGGTGAGTAGAGGAACTACCAAATTGTGCTGGACTTCACCCTCCAAAGCCGATCAACACACACTACGTGTAGCTGCACATTTCTTACCTGTTTTGACCGTCTGCCAGCCCAGAGAGAAGGGGCTGCGGGCCTGAAGGTTATAGGTGGTGATGGGACTGTGGTTATCCACTCCGTGGCTCCATGAGAGCGTTGCTGTGGTTTCCGAGATCTCCTCCACAATCACCACTCCAGGAGGTCCCGGGGGGCCTGGAGACAAACACCATCAAGCAGGAAGCGTGACTGGACTGACCACACAATCTCAGAGGGCATGGGGAAGAAAGGAGGGGGAAATCGTGTCCTTGCAGATTCGCTTATTGCTTTACTGCCGTTACCTTGGCGTTATTAATTTTTTAAGCTCCGCAGAGGCAACATGCACCGACATGCATACAGTCCTGGAAACGCTGTGCGCATGTGGGCCGGAATTCAATTCCCAGTTGTAATCTCTGAGCAAACAAACAAGCGAGCGCACAAAGACTTACTTAACCACAGCAGGGTTTAGACTGACACAGATCTTTCTGCCAAGAATTTCACGCTGATTAAGGGACGTTGAAGCCGCATTTCGCTCTCTCTCTCGCTCCCTCAATCACCGTCGCTCTCTTTTCTGTCAGGCACAGTGCCAGCTCGGTTAGCCATGATTGTACGCTGGCCCCTTTATTCTGTCTGGAACTGCCAAGCATATGTTTACCTCAGCCTTCAGATGTGAATGTAATCTAAGGTTGCTGCGAGCAGCAGCCGGCTCAGGGGGGAAACAGCTGTAACGGAGAGGCCGACGGCAGCTGTGCCCAACCAAAACCCAACGCTCTGTGGTCCTGAGAACGCCGCGTTAAAAAGGTTACGTTAAAAGGTGCATTTGCATGTCCATTAATATGCCATGCACGCTGCCGAGGAAGCAGGAGCCAGCTTCTGCTTTGGGTCTGGTGTAAAAAAAGGCTTTTCCTGTTCAGGAAGGAGGAGCTATTCTCTATGATACCAATGGAAATGGTGCTGGCACTTATTTATTCATATAATAGTGTGTGTGGCACAGGGAAATGTCCTGAATACACAGCAGCACTGCAGCCTTTATTGTAAATCAAGACTGTTTGTACAGAGACACTGCAGTTCATTTTTAAATCAGCATCTCTCTGAGTATGAACCCAGTCCAGTGTCTGTTAAACTCCTCCACAAACACCTCATTCTGCTTCATGTGATCAGTGATCGGCTGAATCCCATCTTATTTAAAGAGGAAAAGTATAAAACACTGCTGTAATCGACTCTCTCCTCTCACACTGAGACAGTTGGAGGTGAAACACTACTAGAAGCTCCTCAAAGCTCATTATTTGTTTAAGAGAGAACGAGAGATTTTTTTAATTTTGAATTATAGAACGCTGCAGCATTTCTCTGATTCTGATGTTTTCGTTGTTTCCTTTAAAATGATGCTTTAAAGAACACTATTGTTATTTGGAAATGAGGAGAAATATCGTCAGCAGTTAAAACCAGACAAGCTGAACATTTTTGCAGTGGGCTCTTATTTATTCCGGAGCTGTGTATACACTAAGTGCATGCACAAAGAGTACTAAGACCAGTTCGGGGGACGAGAGCCTGACGCGGCGTGCGCTCTGAGCAGCTGAACCTGATGCAAGAGGCAGGCCATTACAGTCCTGTCATCGAGGTGCGCGCACAATTACTATCCCGTCTATTACGCGCGACAGCGCCGGCAAAACATCCACAACCAGCGCGCAACACATCCCATGCTCATCCGCCCGTGAAGGTCGCTAATTAACAAAGTTAATTTAATAAATTAAATAAGAGGTTGACAAAATACTAACTTTTGATACCCGAGTAATTAGCGCTATAAAGCACAGCTTGTGGCTTTCCGAAAACTTTGGCACGCTTTAGGCAATAAAAAAGTACCACAATTGTTACTGTTGCCAATAAAGAAGCGGCGCTGAGGCCGCGCTTTGTTCTCCGGGGCTCTGCAGGGACGGAGCCGAGCAAGACACCATTATTGTTCATTATTAATTGCCGCCTGCATCTTTCAAACTTGGGTCAGGCAGCAGAGCTCCTCAGCTATTCTTCTCCTTTTTTCTCAGCCAAGATGCTTGGTGTCCAACGTTTGCTTTTTGAATTTCGCTCTGGAGCTGTGAGGCTAATGTAGCACAACAGTAGATCATCACTCGTCTCAGAGCAGGGACGGGGTCTCGAGCTGACTCAGCTTGAACATCGTCAATGTAGTACCTGCAGGGACTGTGTTAATTAAAGAAACCGACTGAATTTTGTATTTAGGACAGGATTTTGTAAGATTGTATAAGATTTTACTCACTACAGATTATACAGAATTATACAAACAAGCCCAACTGCTCATCAAGCAAATTAAGTTGATACGTTTCAGACGGATAACTTCTATGTGTTGAGGAGAATTTTTCATGCTAAAGAATATACAAAAGTAAAAATAAAGGGAACAGAGAACATGATTTTTGTCCACATCATTAGTACAGCCCTGAGCCACCTCAGGCACCATAGAAAAAATAGACTAAACCATAATCAGATATAGTTTACCGAGCTCAAATCTGAAAGAACGAAAGACTTCAGAGACCACAGACTTGAATCAGCTCTGGGGCAGCTGGTACCCTAGTGGTTAGGGCATTCGTGATCAGGAAGTCATGGGTTCGATTCCCAAGACTGCTAAGCATCTCTGAGGTACCTTGAGGTTCCTGACTGCTTTCACTGCAGCTTAGAAACTTGCCTTAAAGAGTCACGATGTTTACTTTTAGAGAAACTTGACTCAGCCTTGCACCGGAGATTGGAGACTTCATTCAGACCAGTGACCAGTGAGGACCAGATTTGGTCGATTTACTACATTTTAAGATTTTACAACCAATTTTTTTTATTCTACCAGCTGCCAAATGGACTCTCACCTCTCACAAGCAGCTCAGCCTCTGCCAGCACCGTGTCTGCACTCGTCTGAACCCGGCAGCCATATTTCCCAGCATGCTTCAAGAGGATGCTTCTGATCATCAGGTCTGCTGTGGAGGACTGCTAAAAGTAGAGAGAGGGGGGAGTGAAGAACAGAACAAAGAGAAATAGACTTCCACGGAATGGCTGACACCTGAGAGATGGCCTGCTTTTACCCCTCGTATTGGCTCCTGTGGCTTAAGAGATTTTTGCTATTCTGGCTAGCCGGTACCCTATTACTCTCCCTCATCTTGACTCTGCGGAAAACGAGAAGCACCCGGGGGCGAGACTCGCTGTAATTCAAGGTCTAGAGGCAGCTGTTTAGCACAGGGACTGATTAAAATGATGCCGTATGAATCAGAAAGCTGTCTCCAGCGGATTGTCAGAGAATGCACATTGCGTCAGTGCTATCTAGTGAACCACTTCTCTTTCCTTCTCTCTGGCACACATCATGATTCACAGAGAGGACCGGGTTTGCAGCAAAGAACCAGACACTCCAGGTGTCACACTCCATTTCTTTTGTTCTTTATGTGCAAGAAAAAAGTCCTCTGGGTATCCCAGCACTCCATGCTGTCTTCATGCATCCTCTGCTGAGTAAGCAGCTCTATATGTTACAGTGCCTGATGCTGGAAATAATTTAACATGAAAATCAAGGAAAGTCTGTGCATCTCTAATACTCAAATGCAGTTGAATAAAAATGTTACCTTACATTTTTTTAGGGAAAGTTTTGACTTAAATACGTGGCATCAACAAAAAAGCGACTGAAAGTAAGACAGGCCTGATGCAATTTAAGCCTAAAGTCACCACTCAGCAACCAACCACTGCCCAGTCAGTCTTTTTCCATTTGCAGCTGTCTGTGGAACAGAATGAATGCCCCCGAGGCTTAACGCAATCACCGAACGCAAGACCATCAGCCATCTTTTATGCCTCAGAACCCAATTAGGGGTTGTGTGTGGCAGCTCTGTGGCTGAGAGATGATAACTGCTGGTTTTAGTGAGTGGGGCCATATTAACGCCTGAAGAGAAGCCTGAGTACGGCCCTAATCTGATACTGAGGGGATACAAGTTGGTTTGAACTCAATTGCATCGGCCCTGGCTGACACCGACAAGGGACGCATCCCAATTAGAGAGTTGATGAGTTTCTTGAGCACAGTCAGAGATGTTCCAACTGCACGCCAGCCACCGCACACTCCAGGCTGGTGATGCAATCTTGTACGTTCTTCAAAGGAAAAGTGCAGAATCAATACATTAAAAACTGGCAACTCAAGAGCCAATTAGCCTGGTAACGAAATAATAACCATCATTTATACTGATATTATGTGTTTTTTTAAACTTAACTACAGTAATCCCTCAGTTTTATGCAGATTTTTCTGAGAACTGAACTGTATTACCGGCACCAGTCAAGCGGTGGCGGTAATACACTGAAAAGTTGTCAACCGCCTTAAAAAGAAGAAGAAGAAGCTGCTGCAGCATGTAGCATGACTGCTGCATGTCATGTCCTCGTATTTGACTGTTTTAACCCCCTCCCACATTTTTAAACAGTTATTTCAGTTTATTTAGTATCAGGAAGCTGTGCTCTGTCTAAACATGTGAGTAGAGGGAGTTATTTCAACCTTTCTTTTGTGTAAAGGTCTTTGTCTTCGCTCGCTGCACGTTGTTACTGCTAACCGCTAATGCTAATGTATTTTAAGTTTTCTGATTCTGATTATTTCTTTATATTTACAGTTTCTTTAAGGGTAGTGCATTAAACTGAGTTTAACACGAAATTAAAGTCTTCTGGGAGCAGATTTGGGGGCATATTTAGGGTTTACACTATATAGGGTTACCAAACAACACGGTTTTTCACTATATGTGGGTACTCCTGGACCACTTTTTGCGGGGGATTACTGTATTCCCTTTGTACAATTAAAACAAATGTATGGCATGCTCAAAAATGTAGATATTAAAACTTGCACTTTTTTTCATCCAGCACTCCTGGAACTCTGTCACGTTCCTCAAACCATTCCAGTGTCTGCGGCGTGGGAGGGCGTATTATCCTGCTGCAATCTGGGAGGACAATTGCCGTGAAGGACTGTACTGCAGCAGTGTTTAGGTTGGTGGTATGTGTTGAAGTGACATCCACAAAAAGACATAAGGTTTCTCAGCAGGACGTTGATTTGAGCCCCACATTGCCTCCAGCAGATTCCCACTGTGCATTCTGGTGCCATCTCCTCCCCAGGTAAATGATGCACATGTACCCACAGCTGTCGACATGATTTAAGCAGGACACCTTCTGTTTTTGTATGGTCCAGTCCTGAAGCTCACATACCCACTGTAGGTCCATGTGGACCGGGATCAACATGGGTACTCAGACTGGTTTGCAGCGCTGAAGCCCAATAAGTGGTAAGTACTAAGGAAAAGTGCTCAAAAGAAATATGACATGTAAACTGGTGATAGGGTCATGGGCACCCAAGACTCATTGGGTTCCAATCCCACAGAAGAGCTACTGACTATCATAGAAAGACATCAGAACACACAATGCATCAAACCTGGATCATGGAGCAATGGAAGGAGGTGGCCCAGCATAAAGAAATATATATATATATGTGTGTATAAAATATTTACTTAATGTCGACAATGATTTTATCACTGAACACAGACTGTTTCTGCTGCTCCCTAATTAAGGAAAAATGTTTCTGCTGGAACTTGCTGGAAGGGGCCTGTTATAATGTTCTGATCGTGGCTCTGGACTCTTGAGTCGACCTTGTTTTTCTATAATAAACTAGATAAAACTGAAACGCCCTGCAGTGGCAAATAGCTTTGGTTTTATTAGATTTGATTGCATTAATGTTTAAGTTGAGATTTACAGAAATACTGTAACTGTGACTGTGTTAAAAGGGAACACTGCAGTTAAAAAGCTCCTTATTAGCTTAAAGTGTTTGTAAACCCAATATTACTGCACTTTTGTTCACCCAGCAGTACTTTAAAAACAAGAGTGAGCAAAAGTGATTTTATTCCACATATAACAATGCGATTAATCGTGATTAATTTCAGGAAAAATCGTGATTAATCGCTATAAAAAAAAAAAAACCAACACCAAAACAGATTAATCGTCGCCCACCATTAATACACACCTAAACAGCAAACCAGTAATTGAACCTCCCAAAGCTTTCAATTGAGCAAATTTCTGGTTACTGCTCAGTGGTAGGGATGACAGTACAGGTCCAGCAGAGAAAGCCATGGGCTCATCTGTCACACGAGGCTCTCAGAAACATGATGGCGTGATTCACACCAGGTCTTTCATCATGGTGACATATGGGTCTGACTGACCTTTCAGCCCATTGATTCTCACTTGAGCTCGAGCGGGATCTGGTGCAATGTGCCATGACCAAAATAAGGAACCGTGACTCTAACTGATCGCATGTGACTGAGCTTAAGAAAGCACAGATAAGGGTTTTTCTTTTTTTTTTTTTGGTGCATTGGTGACAATCCTGCAGCAGGCGATAACGAAAAGCAGTGATGTCAAAAGGAGAGAAACAGCCCCTGAACAAAACGCTGGAAACTGTCGGCCTGCTACGAATTCTAATTCCGCTTTATCCTGGTATGAACCAGTGAACCTCAGTCAACTAAAAGGATAATTAACAAGCTTTTCCAAGGGCTGTGATGATGGACAACAGCAACAATAGAACTGGACTATTAGAAAGATGATGTTTTACAGCACTTTTAGGGAATTCAGTTTTATACCTAAAATAATGATCAAATGTGTGCTTGATAATCCACATTATTAAAGATAATATAACATTGAGTAGTACAGATTTTAATTCATACTATTTAATATTAAGATAAGTGCAGTCTATTCTTAACTAATAACGTCACCTTTTCAAAAATCGATCAGTTTTTTGAAGCAAAGTCATCCTGAACGAGAGAAAACTTGCAGCAAAGCGTCACTAACTAATTTGTGTAGTACGCTCTTTTATTCTATACCGTTGTATACATCTTTATTCTATTGTTTTTTGCTGCTCTTATTTCTGTCATAACAACGGAAATGTCCTACTTGTGGGACTAAAAAGGCTTATCTTATCTTATCTGCAGGACCAAGATTGAGAAACCCACCTTGCTTACTACTTACTACCCGCCTGCCTACTATTCCTACATCAACGGACAAAACAGAGCCTCTTACTGTTCGGATGTATTCGAAGTGGCCGCCCTCTTGCTGGGTGTTGAGTGGCTGATTGTTGAGCAGCCAGAGGAAGCTGACGTCGAGCGAGGGGTCGTGTGTGGCCTTGCAGCTGAGGACCACGCTCTCCCCCACGGTCACCTCCACCCGCTTTGGGCTCAGCTCCACCTTCATGGCCTCTGCAAGGACAAAGCTGTCACACTGTCATCACACAACAGGCTTTAACAGACAAGACTACGAGACAGGAGAGCCCTGTGTGCAGTTTTCAAACCCATTCGGTTCTACGTTTCAGCAAAACTGGCACCACTTCACAGTGACGGACATCTTGGACATCAGGTTTGAGGTCAAATACTAAAATCTGTTAGGACTTTTACAGGTTTCTGATCAGCTTTCACAATGTCAGTAAAACAGTCAGTATGGATGAGTGGCTCTCAAAACGCTAGAGGACACATTTGCTGCTTCTTGTTAAAAAGGTTGGATTACGGTCAACATTTCGATGAGCGTTTCTCATCTAATATCTGGAGTCCACAGACTCCACTCTAATATCCGAGAGCCGCTCCTCTCTGTTCTGCTCTGCTCTTTTTGGGTCAAAGTGACTCAAAATGACAAAGCAGGTCACAAATGACTTCAGCCTTTTTTGACATCGTGTTCCGAGGCCTGAATCTGAATAAGCCGGCACAAAATGACTTGCGCTTTGAAGCCTGAAATCTCAGCACAAGCAGCTAATGACGCAAACGGCATGTAGCGGCAAATACAGGCTAGCTCTAAAGAGGAAGACATCAGTTCGCATTTATGTACCCCTAGAAAACATCATTTGCCAGGTTTCTTCCTTTTAATGATGTCAAAATATGAAAACACAAATCAAAAGGCTCTTCCAGTGCTTCCCCTGAGCTCCCCGGCGTGCAGACACCCTTCAGGCGGACTGAAAAGTAGCGCGCGGAAAACGATCTCTCTAGTTAGTGATATATAAATATAATAAATGTGTAAGCATTACGGTTTTTGCTGCTAACAGCAGAGTGCATTACCAGACCATACAATTGCTGACGCAAAAAAATACCCCTACTGACATCTTATTACAGACATGAAGGCATGTTCTGTCTCACCCCGGGACAATAAAAGCAAAAACATCCGGAGGTGCCGCATTAAAAAGGGGAGAAGGGGTAGATTTGCCATTAGGGAGACTTTCATGTTGTCAATCGTGGACTGAAGTAGTGTTTGATCACTCTCGTCAGAAAAGAGGGTGTCATGCTGTGTACAGCCCCAGGCACGAGCCACGGACGCATGACAGAGCACCGCACGAGTGTGTGATACCCCCATGCTCTGCGGATGCTTTATCTGTTGCTGCTCTTTGGTGGTCTCAGCTTCGTCCGAAAAATTACTTCACCAACATCTTTCCAAGTTGCTGATGATGACGTATAACGAAAAACGAAATGCAGCATGATTTCGCCGAGTTGTAACATTATCACACCTTTCATCATTCAGAGAGAAGCCCAGCTGTATGCATGAGAAGTGATACCTGGAACAACTTCAGCATACGGCTCTGGACTGTGCTCACAAGAGCCCAGTGAATAAATAAATGAGCAGCAAACTAACAAAAGCAACAGCAAAGTCCAAAGCTCCAGTTTCCCTTCAGAGCCGTCAATATAACAATATAAATATTTATACAGTATACAGTACTGTGCAAAAGTCTTAGCCACCTGTGCAAATTGTTTGAAGTCGTTTCTATCAGCAGTCGCTTGTTTCTGCAGCAAGCGGTAAAAAGTATCAAGATTTCTTGTTTCTAAACAGTAGTGGAGAAAAAGAGATGTCATGCTGGGATCTGAGCAGGCACAGAAGCCAGTACAACCCAAAACCACTTTGTATGCATCATTTGAGCCAAACTCAGTTGCAACTTAATTTCAATTAAGGTTTTGAAACATTCATGTGGCTATCAGTGGGTCCCTCCTTGGTCATGCTAACAGAAGCCTGGACTCATATGGTTAGAAATAAACGCCCCTGACTCTATGGGTTTGTTCCTATAAAGACTTTTGATAAAGCTAATGAGGAGAGTGTGGTGTGTACTAGATAAGTTAGAAGGGTGAAGGCGGAGCTGCTGAGATGTGGCACATTGCTGGAGGTCCTTTACCTTTGACCAGCAGTGTGGTGGTGATCTCGGCTGAACCGAACTGG
Organism: Bathyaethiops greeni; assembly: GCA_037974585.1. Lineage (NCBI taxonomy): Eukaryota > Metazoa > Chordata > Actinopteri > Characiformes > Alestidae > Bathyaethiops > Bathyaethiops greeni. The sequence goes on along the minus strand of JBBPDD010000017.1, from coordinate 14,719,248 downwards.
TTCTCAGCGCGGCACACGTAACTGCCCTCGTCGGCGCGACTGGAGTTTATGATGCGTAGTGTGTTGTTGCGGAGCAGCATGATTCTGTAAAAAAAAAAAAAAAGTAAAAATATCAAGGGAAACAATCATGCAGTTCTTAAATATTCATCTTTTTCTCCTTTCTGAGGTCAAATACAATACAACGAGCTGAATAGGACTTGATTCATATTTCAAATATGTTATATAATAAAGAATATCAATTTCACTTTCAGAGTCGGAATAAAAGGTTTGACAACAACAACAACAAAATAGCTGATGGTGAAGTGGGGAAACATCAGGGTAGCTCCGGGGGAAAACAGTCGTCTGAACTCACATCAGGCTTATATACTCTGAAATTTGATTTCCCACCCAGTGTTGCATCCGATTCAAGAGACTCAAGAGGGGCTTACAGGTTTCGGCAGCTGGACATTGCTTTCACAGTTCATTTGAAATAGCCTGTTATGAAAAGCCTTAATATTGACATTAAATGGAGACATGAAGAACAATATCCCAATATCCCACCTGAACTGACCCTAACAAGCTGTACTGAATATTGGCTCATGGTCTTCTGAATGATGATACTGTTCTACTGTTATACTGTCTATATTGTTATACTGCTAAACCGTGTAGACTGCTAAACCGTGTAGACTGGTTATTCTGTGTAGACTGGTTATAGTGTGTATATTGGTTATACTGTTTATACTGGTTGAATTGTGTAGACTGGTTATACTGTGTAGACTGCTTATACTGTGTAGACTGGTTATAGTGTGTAGACTGTTAAACTGTGTAGACTGGTTAAATTGTGTAGACTGGTTAAACTGTGTAGACTGGTTATAGTGTTTTTACTGTTAAACTGTTATACTGGTTATTCTGTGTAGATTGGTTAAACTGTGTAGACTGGTTATTCTGTGTAGACGGGTTATTGTGTGTATACTGGTTATACTGTGTAGACTGGTAATTCTGTGTAGACGGGTTATTGTGTGTATACTGGTTATACTGTGTATACTGGTTATTCTGTGTAGACTGGTTATAGTGTGTTTATTGTTAAACTGTTATACTGGTTATAATGTGTAGACTGGTTATAGTGTGTAG
>JBBPDD010000017.1:14479384-14490106 GCA_037974585.1 Bathyaethiops greeni | reverse complement strand
TTCAGTTTATTGGTACATCGCCTCATTTTACCTCGTTTCTCCCTCGTGTGTAGCAGTATCTGTTTTTTTCTGTTTTTATTGCGGCCATTGCGCCAGGCTTCTGTTTCCTTATTCTAAATAAAGTCTCCAGTCCCATCAGTACTCAGAGGAAGCTCACGGTTGAGGAGGACTAGCCACCCCAGCCATGACAATTATTAGAAGTATACGATTATATCACTTAAAACATTTTTACATTGAAGAATTTATTGTTTTCAGAGTGCATTGTCAATTGTCTTGTTCCAAAAAGGATGTTCAGATGTTCAATTTCTGTTTTGTTTCTCAGTTCTACTGTGAAATGTTGGATTTATAGCGAAACTTTGTCATGATGAGTTTAGCTAAGCTAGATTAGCATAACAGTAGCCTACACTCAGCTAGGACTCAAACTTTATTCAAAGGCATCTCCATCTTCTTGGTATTTAAAGGTTGACATAGAATGATTCCATTACTTGACTGTTCTTTACACATCGAAAACTTTTGCATGTAGTATTAGTTTTATGTTTTGTAACAGTTTAAATGTTCAGGTTTTTACTGCTAGTATTCATATTAGCAAAATCTTATGTTTAAAGTGAATCAAGTCTAGTCTGTTTCGACCATATACACACAGTACAGGTGAAACGAGACAGCGTGCCTCCAGGACCAGGGATAAGTACAGAAACCCAATAGGACAGAACACCACAAGTGCAGAAAGGAAAAAATGTGCAAGAAAAAACCCCCACAAGAGCAAGAGAAGACATTTATTGCAATCGACAGTATCTACAGCCTGGATGAATACAGTAAACCCTCAGTAAACACTTCGGATCACCATTCACGGATTCAGTCTAACGCAGATTTTTTCTGAGAACCGAACTGTCTAGTGGTGACAGTAATACAGTGAAAAGTTGTCAACCACCATAAAAAGAAGAAGAAGCTGCTGACCACGTATTTTAGTGTGTTCTGGGAGCATATTTGGGGGCATATTTAAGGTTTACACTATTAAAATAGACACTTTTTGGCTTTTTTTAAACTAAAACACAACAACGCAGTTTTTCACTATACACGGGTGCTCTTGGAACCTAACCCCTGTGAAAAGCAAGGGATTACTGTAGAGTACTTTTAACAGGTACTGAATTATATCAGCAGGGAGTTCTGCGCAAAAAGGCAAAGGAGAAGTAACGTGCAAAAAATCCGGAACAGCATTAAACAGCTATAAATATGATTGAGCAAATATAGCAGGACAGAGAATGCTCATTATAATAAATGCACATTCTGTGTTCTGCCATATTTGCACAGTTATATTTATAACAACTCTGCACTACCAGTAAAAAGAGTACCGTACAGGTAAATGGTTCAAAGGTTTCGAATGTAGTATTAAAGCTACAGGCAAGAATGCATGTAGGTAACTTTCAAAACCAGCTCCAGCATGATAATAGTACATGTATTGTTTACATGTAAGATATAAAACATCTTTTCCCCACTACAATACCCTGCTGAACTTCCTGCTGTTAGTGCTGTCGTGTGGAAAAGTGATGCTTGCACAGAAGCTCCTCACTCTTCCTGTGGGACTGGAACAGCAGGGCCTACGGATTCTTGCGGTTCTTCATTGCAGATGTACAGATGTTATCAGTGAAGTCAATCCCAGCTAGGATTCAAGCTACCTGCTAGGTCATCTGGTGGAGATCGTGTGGTGAAGACAAGCTGACACTTTTGATTAATCAATATGGCCACAGCAGTTCACAGCAGACTTCATTAAAATTAGATATAAACAATTTTCGAATGCCCAGACACAGGGGTCTTTGTCGCAGGCATACCCATCCCCTGCTTCCTGGCTCCTCATCACTAGCAGCCCTGTCTCATGGTTCTTTCATGCCAGCAACCCTGTCTCCTGGTTCCTATATGTCGGTAGCCCTGTCTCTTGGTCCCTTCATGGTGGCAGCCCTGTCTCATGGTTCCTATGTGTTGGCAGCCCTGTCTCCTGGTTCCTTCATGCCAGCAACCTTGTCTCCTGGTTCTGTACATTGGCAGCCCTGCTTCTTGGTTCCTTTGTGTCTGCAGCCTTGTCTCCTAGTTCTTCCCCATTGCTGGCAGCCCTGTCTCCTGGTTCATTCATGGTGGCAGCCCTGTCTCCTGGTTCCTTCATGCCAGCAAACTTGTCTCCTGGTTCCTTTATGTTGGCAGCCCTGTCTCCTGGTTCTTTGTCCCAGGCAGCCCAAGGTGAGCCCTCTGCTTCTGTCCCTATTCAATCCTGTGTGACGTCTCCCATCTGGCCCTATGTCTCATCACCCATTCTATCCAGCGTCTGGTCGATGTGTCAAGCCACCAGTCCAGCATCACTGCCTGTGGTAAATTTCCCAGTTTTTCCATGCCATTGTCTGGTTTGTTTGTTGAGCCTGTTCTGCTTTTTTGGTCTTCATTCCTCCTTTTTTACCCTTCCACTTGACAAGTTCCCAGGGCAGATAAGGTGATGCGTTTGAAGGGGAGTTCTGTCTCGACCCATTCTGCTCCACTTTAGTCGACCCTGCCTTTGTTTTTGGCTACAAAAGCTTTCTGGTTATGCTTTGACTCCCAGTCATGTCTCTGCTCCATGTGCTTTCTGTTTTGGTTTTGATCTGCCTGTATAGTAAGTGCACCTGCTCGCATGTAATCCCTCCTTGTTCCCGCTGTTCCATGTTTACCTTTTGTCTATTTATACCCCTGTTTGTTCCTTGTCGGTCAACCCTAACACCACCCGTAGCTCATCTAGTGAGAATCTCTCTGACTTTAATTTGGTTGTTGCTGTATTTTCATTTGTCACCCATGACACGGCTTTCCCTTTATCTGCCATCTGCCTATTTAACTCGTTTAGCCATTCTGTCTTGGTTTGTAATTATAGTCATTACTTGTGTCTACGTCTGCCGTCAAGTCCTCCCTACTGCTCATTACACAACAAGGGTGGAGAAGTGAGGACCTCCAATTATGAGCACTCCTCCACAAAGATGCTCAAATCAAAACTGCTGCTTTTAATTAACAAAACTGTACTATTGCCACAATAAAGGTCACGTTTAATTGCAACATATTCTGTTTACTAAATACTTGCTCACATATTAAAACATCATATATTCCATCATATATTCTACTAACTATGTCATGGCTACTGTACAGTCTTTAAAGCATTATTTCCATAAAGAACAGATGTTGCCAGTGAGGTCTGTACTATTTTAACTATTGGATCACCTATATTGACTTTTTATGCCACTGACTTGCTATTTAATTGCTTCCTAAAATTCTGTTCATATCTTATGTACAATAGTCTCATGTGCAATAATCTCATGTACAACAATAATATCACTACTGAGGTCAGTATTAGGTTTTCATTTCTTAATATTACTACAGATTCTCTAATAAGATTCGCTAATTACTACCATCTGCGTCGGTAGTTTTTCACTCAACTTTTATGTGTTAAGTGTTACTTATATGTAGTATTTATACCAAACGTTTCTGTATAGAGCATAGTGTATTTTCATATTGAGCTTTCTTTTCTGCAGACTTTTTAAAAAATGTACATTTAATTTAGACTTTATATTATATTGTTGTTGTCTCTGTGTGTCTTTGCATTACATAAGCAATGACGTTAGCTGGTAGCCTAGTGGTTTGCCCTGTGATCAGGTAGTTGTGGGTTCAATTCCCAACACGGCTAAGCACCTCTGAGGTACCCTGAGCAAGGCTGCCCGGGCGCTGTGTTCCTGGCTGCCCCCTGCTTCGCTTGGTGAATGGGTTAAATGGTTAAACAGGTTTAATGCAGAAGACGAATTTCGTGCTGTTCACACTGTGTGCTGTGTTCACATATGACAGAATGGCCACTTTCACTTCACACCCTACAGGATCAATAGTATTGTGATTCTGTTCCTTGTCCTGAAACTTTTGGTGGGAAGGAGCCTTTTTTTCAACACTGAATGTTTTCCTTAGGTCTTGATTTCTCCACAATTTCTCCGTGCCGTTAAACATTTGTGGTCATGCAGGCCATAACTCATGTGGCATGATTAGCCACTGCCTTAGTGAATCGAACACTAATATGTAGTGCATACAAGCACAGCACGTTTTCACATACTGGTCCTCTGTATACCTTATCTAATTGAATCAGGTACCATTCTCCATGCTCGTTAACTGCAGCTAGAGCAGCATCTGTACATCTTCATTGCTCCATTCATATACTTACATCACTTTGGTTGCTGCAAAACACATTCTGGTTTTCGGCCAATTTACTGTATTTTACTGGAGTCGCGGATTCAGTCACATGCAGATTTTTTTGGAGAAGTGAACTCAGGTTTATGCAGAAATCCCCACAATAACGTGGAAACTACAAATATCCTCCATCTTTTTTTGCTTTTTTGTAGCAATAAATATATTTTTTCTTAATGTTTTCATGCAAGTAGACTCGTGTAACCGATCTGGAAGCACTTTTTTCGAAGCACAATTTCTCCACAGTGCAAGAATTCAGACACTTCAAACTTTCACAGTTCGGTAGATCTCCAAGAGACCTTTCCAACCATTCACCTCGCTGCATTGTCCCAATACTTTTGTCCCACTACCTTGAGTTGCAGTTCTCGACAGGGAATTTAAATTAAAAGAGTATATTTGGGTTTACCTTTACATTTTCGTCAAGGGTAATGCATTAAACAGAGTTTAACATGAAATTAAAGTGTTCTGGGAGCAGATTTGGGTCATATATAAGGTTTACACTCTAAAAATAGGCATTTTTGGGCCTTTTTTTACTAAAACACAACACTGATTTTCACCATATGCACGTGCTCTTAGAACGTAACCCCCGCGTAAAATGGGGGAATACTGTACAACATTAAGCTACAAATATATACACTCAAAAACATATCCACAGACACACACCCTCGCAAATCTGGGACCTGGGATGTTGTCTGGGATCACTTCCAGCTCAGGAGAAATTGATTAATAGCGGACCTAATTCAACAAAATGCTGACCATGGACCCTCAGAACTGTTTCCCTAGAAACATGCCTTCCACCCTCATCATGGAGATGTGTGCTTGGGAGAAAAAAACCCTTAATGAATAAGTCATTAGGAGGAGACGGTGATTGATGTGAGTGAAACAAATAAATTGGCAAGTGTTGCTGTTATGGAACGCTCCATCGAGTCCAGTCTGGTCCACTTTCCCTCCGACGAAAACACACTGGCACAGACAGCTTCTTGGAGGCTCTGGCTCAAACCTAAAAGGGCAGTCGATATGTAAATATTGCAATTTGGCAATGTGGCTCTTAAGGAAGCCTAGATAGTTTTTAGCACCCCAGGCTAAGTGGAGCATTTCGAGATAATCAACGGGTATAAGCCCCGCCCACAAATGTGTCATTCATAACAAATGTCCAGAGGTTAGACAATATTACCTAGAATGCTGAAAAAAATATATTATATAATAATAAAATACATAATGATGTATAATCATAGGATACTCGTTATTTGTAAGGCTGCTGTTCATTATTAGAGAAACTCATCAAATCAATAAAACTACTAATTGATAGTGTACCAACTGCTGTTTCTTAGTAATAACTAATAATTCTTTAATCTTATAGAGAAGTTAACATGAGCACTAAAGCATGTAAGTATTATTTCCATTAATTATAATGGAAGTAAAATTATGAGTAATTATTTTCTGTGAAAAGTGATGATCCTTACCACTGGGGTGCAGGTAGCAGGAAACTGCCCTCCGGACCAAGAGGTCATGGGTTCGAATCCTACCTTCAGCAAAAACCACCACTGGTCCCTGAACAAGACCCTTAACCTCAAGTTGCTCCAGGGAGACTGCCCCCTGTAGGTAGGGAACGAAAGTCACTTTGGATAAAAGCGTCTGATAAATAATGTAAAGGATATTTTTCTTCTCACTCTTAAGACATCTCCAGTCACTCATATATCCGCCCGAGTAAAGTGGAAAATACACTTTTCTCAATCAACACATGTAATTCATGGAAAAGATCATCACTTTACTTGGAGGGACATAAAATGGTAATTAATAGTAAAGTGACAAGTAAAGAGTCATTACTGGATAAAATGGAAAGAATGCTCTGAGCACGGTGGAAAAAAGCCTATGAAAGTGGAGGAAATGTGTAATTAAAAATCTGTAGATTAGTTCACAGATAATTAGTGTAACTGGTACATAAATAGCAGTTAGTCTCCTGTTACTTCTATGAATGATTCAATAAATGTGCAATAAAATGAACTGTGCATATGTTTGTGTGTACATATACATACATATGCATGCACTACTATATGGTATAAATGACTCACTATGTATAATATGAATAACTCTAAATCTTGTATTTACTGTCAGTGATGTAATGAGCACTTCCTGAAGGTCCGGAATGACATTTTTACTCACAGCATTAGATTCACCTAGCTTCACACCATCAGTTCCAGTCATGGTGGGACTTCCGTTCAGCTCTTGATGCCATAATCAATCAGAGAGAGAGCTTGTGGGAGAAAAAAATAATGATTGGATAATTTTCCATGGAATGAAAATTCAACTAGCATGAGAATTCTATGAAAACATTACTACAAAAAAAGTACAATAATCCCCCGCTTTTTTGCGGGGGTTGCGTTCCAAGATCACCCATATATAGTGAAAAACCGCATTGTTGTGTTTTAAAAAAAATAGCCAAAAAATGCCTATTTTTATAGTATAAACCCAAAATATGGTTAAAACACTTAAAAACGAGGACAAGACACGGAGCAGTCATGCTACATGCTGCAGCAGCTTCTTCTTCTTTTTCTTTTTTTATGGCGATGGACAACTTTTTAGTGTATTACTGACACCGCCAAACAGTTTGTAAGAGGAGTATGAATGGGTCAATTGAAAAACAAAAGGAATTTAAAAAGGTACCAGAATCTTATCAGCACTGGCACGTAAAATTGTGTACAGTTGAAATAATTAAATAATTATCGCTATTTAACAGGCGTATAAATGAGATGATATTTCAAACTGATATGTGATCAGCAGGTCTGGAACAGCAGAATGCCTCTCAGGCCATAGCTGAAGTCGGATTACTGTACTAAGACCCTGCATATACTTATTTTACTGGATTTGTAGCCTAGACAGAAATGTTTTATCTCTCCATAACGCTAATCCAGGTCTAAGCAGTTCCAAGTCCCAGTTTTTATAAATGTTTATGTATCAACACAAGCCTATGTATCTACAAAAAAAAAAACAGATATTGGATTTGGCCCAGAGTTCCCATTCTGGTGCATCCCTAAAAGCAATCGGAGAAAGTTGTGTTAGCGTAAACCTTGTGGAACTGAACTTAATAGAACTCTCTGTATGCTTTCTTTCTTCCTGGGATCAATAATCCATACATAAAATCCGGCCGTACGACCAAAGAACAATGTCAAGGTTCATCCTTGCAGCCGCATGAGATAAAATACATCAGTGTCCACGATTCATCCTTCAAGAAGGATTATCCCTCTTTCAAAACCATAATATCTAAGGCTGAGTGTTTGAGCATTTTAAAGTCACAGCTGTTCAAGCAGCAGCCTGGATTAACTTGTTTTCTGACGGCCGATCTAGACACGGTGACTCCGTCATCAATCTTTATTAGTTTTAGTGGCTGATTTCTCTCCAAGAATCCAAAGAGAAAGTCTGTTGACGTTATTACACGCTTGGCATCATTAGTCGGAGCAGGAGATTAATCAAAGCGCAAACATTTGAAGTTCCCCGCGAACAGAGCGAATTAGTTCTACCAAGTCAAACATTCTTCAGCATTGTCAAGGCAGGAGCTTTTCTTCTGTTCAAATAAATCTCTCTTTAACAATTCAGTGATTCAGCTAAATGGCCTTGGGCTGGTCTCGGGCCATGAGAGGAAAAAAAAAAAAACGATTTAATGCCATTATTCGAGACAGTTGGTTCCCTTAATTGTTTGTGTGGTTAAAAGTCATACTCCAAGTCTTCTCTCTGCCTCTTTAAGAGACTCAGACCCAAGACCTGCTGTGGTGGTGTATATAATGTACTGAAATGTAAATTCACCCCGAGTCATCCCCAGGCAACCACATGCCTCTGAAAGGTAATAAGCGAGTCTGAGACACACAGCCTGCTGAGAACATTTACTTAAAGGGTTAGGGCCGCATCTCATATTTTCTTGAATTTGGCTTCTCTCCCCCCAGAGGTTCACTTTTAACACGTGTGTATGCAGGTTCGGGCGGGTTCAAAAGCAGCCATGATTTATTTTTCACACCATTTTCCAAGCTCTCTTTATCCCTTGGGCTGCAGACTCATATATGTCACCGACCTCGGTTTCAATGTAGGCAGAAAGTCTCTTTCAACACAAAGCTGCTGTACTTTGACTAGGCGGTTATATGTAAATGTAAATGGGCCGTTTGTTTGTGACACCAAAAAAAGCAATGAAGTAAATGTTTTCCGGTCATTTTATTTCCTTATAGTGAATGGTAACTTTAAAAAAAAGTTCAAATTTCCATGAAATTTTACCGCATTATCCAACAAAGCCCTGCCTGTTTCAAGTCTCAGTGAGAGGTTGCACTGAAAATAGTTCTAATGCAGACTTCTAATTGAGCTTGATAAGAGCATCGGTTATAGTGAGGGCGTAGTGCGCAGCATCCCTCTTTCATTACACACCACTTCCATTCAGTTTGATGTGTAGCACTTAGGTGTATTAGCATCAGCACTTCCTTCAACCCACCACTCTCCGCTCTATCATCTGCCATTTGGAAGATCAAACATCGGTGGAAATGTTTAATTCTCCTCAACTCTGGCCTCATATTTTTAAACATTCTGACAGATATAGAGAACCACCTCCACAGAAAGAGTGAAGGTTTATAGACAGAGCAGAATGTTAGCACTGACCTATATTGGACTATATCAGCTATAATAAATGGGCCGGTGGGACCCACTCTTTAGCCCATAGGAGCAAGACCTACTTATGAAAACAAATTAGATTCAGATCGGTCTAAAATAGCTCAAAAGCACACTTAAGCTACAGCAATCTCTAAAATACAAATACAAATACGCCAACTTTGCAAGACAAGAAATTCACAAGCATATTGAAGCAAAATCAAAAATCCCATGAAACATAATTTCATAATTTGTGGATCAACAATAATGGGGTGTGTTTGGTAACGGTGACAATAGAGCAGGACAGCAAATATTAATGATTGCAGACTGACCTGATATTTCACAGTCCATTGTGTCAAACCACACCAAAGTAATGTTTTTTTTAAAGCCTATTGACTTTTGCCTGCCTCTAATTGCTTTCCTATGTTTAACTTTGTCCCATTGTGGAAAAATTACATTAACCAGTAGCATTACAGTGTGTGCGCCCCAACACCCCCTTTACTTCCATTCCTGGCTGCGTCTGTATTACAGCTATGCTAACTGATTAGCCTGTTGCAGGCAATGCTGTCACTTTCCTGACTAAATTAACTCACTTTCATCTTCAGTTTTGGAAGATATTATTTTAGATTGTTCACTCTGGTCACCACTGTTCATGTTAATATCTGGGTGATATCATTCAAATATCTGTCAGTATGTGCTCTGAAGGTTTTCCCCCAAGGTGTGAGATGTGCATTATAATGGGATACACACACACACACACACACACACACACACACACACACACACACACACACACACACACACACACACACTCATTTGCATATCACTTGGCTAGATCTGATTTATGGTACAATAATGCACACTATTACATTTCTGTAGCGGGATTTAGAATATGTGTCAAAATGAAAAGCAAATCCTCTGTTTCGTAACACTTTTCATAACAGCATTGCCTCCTGAATTTCAAATGAAAACAACATAAAATTGCGCAAAAAATATTGAAAAATATTATGTATGCAGTAGGGCACTAGCACAGAAGTCGACTAGTCGTGTGTTTCCTCTCTCTGACCTCGCTTGTGTACACAAAGCAATCTCTGCCTCTGATTGGCTTACGCTGACACACATTTCTTGGTTTAACCAATTTTTATAGTCCCTTTATAAAAAGGGGGGGTACCGTAGGTGCGAGGGGAATCTAAACACGAGTCACGGCAGCAGAGAAGACAGACACACATCACACGAGTGGAGATCCTTCACTCTAGACACACAAACAGCACGGAGACCTGCAGAACCTGCAAGTCGGTGTTAAAGTGCGGCTTAAACTGTTCCCGCTCTCAGTCCTACACTTAAATTTACCAGGACATTCAAGGTATCAGCCTTTGTTTAGTTTAGTTTAATTGTGGTATTGACTGTTGATGTTACAGAGAACTTTAATAAAAGTGTCTCAGTGTTGAATGCCTGCGTTCCTCCGCTGCGTGTGTGATGACGTCATCAAACGACTCGTCGACTCGACTTCGACTTTGATGACGGATAAGTCGACTTGAAAAATTCTTAATGCCCTAGTATGCAGCCATATTTAACATGGACTTGCAATGAAATTCCTAGCTAGTTATGTCAAATTACATTAGTGTCGCAGTTTGCTACAACAATGAATGAGCTCCAAAGTTAATGTGGTGTTTTATTTTTGCAAACTATTATCACATTAATACTTGTCAATAACTTAAGTTAATTGTTAAGTGTGAACAGTTATTATGCCTGATGTGTGTAGTGTATATATATATATATATATATATTAGGGCTGTCCGTTAACGCCATTAACGCGCGTTAACGGCACGAGATCGCGCGTTAAAAAAAAACAAAAAAACGCCGTAA
>JBBPDD010000017.1:14166222-14176519 GCA_037974585.1 Bathyaethiops greeni | reverse complement strand
AGATAGAGAGAGAGAGAAAAGGAGAGGGCAGAGAGAGAGAGAGAGAGTATGTGGGGGGGAAGAGAGGGAGAGAGTGAGTAAAAGATAGAGGAAGAGAGGAGAGAGGGGGGCTCGAGAGAGAGAAGGGGAAAGAGAGGGAGAGAGAGGGGGAGAGAGAGAGAGAGAGAGAGAGAGAGAGAGAGAGAGAGAGAGAGAGAGGGGTAGAGAGGGAGAGTGTTTAGGAGTCTTGAGTGTGGAATTTCTTTGCTGTTTGTCACACATGCCATGAAAACTGAAAACAGATGGGGATGTGAGTGAAGGAGAGTGAGCGGGAGAGTAAAGGAGAGCAGAAAGAAAACACATATCCGTGTGCCAAGCGCAGGCCTTCTCTGCCTTCTGCTTTATCAGCCAGTCACGCTGAGCCTCACGGCCGTCACAAGAGACGGAATCCAAACGAGCGGGGCGCTCATAGCTTTATCTTTTCTGGAGATTTGTCATGTTTGTGTACATTAACCTCAGCTGAGGACACGCTGCTTTCCACCGGCTCTGCGCTTATCAGTGCAAACCCTGCTAACTTTGCCATGAAGCGCTTTTGGCTCGTCGCTTCACTTGCTGGGAATTCGCTGGTCTTCCTCAGCACTGAGTGCGCAGTTGATCTGTGAAAGCTGTTTCAGTTCAACCGTCCTCCGTTTTTTTGAGCGTGGTCCAAATGTCTGCAAAACGTCTTCTCAAACGTTCCCCTTGTTCTCGGAGGCAGGAACTTCTGCTGCTGCAGAGACCACTACCCCCCACCGCTACTTTATCATGGCCAGATCAGAATTAAGCACAGAACTCTCTAAGCAATGGTGCAATCTGTGTGCACAGCATTTTGCCTGTTTCTGCAAGTTTTTGGCCTTTTGGCAGGAGTTTCCTCACAGAGGCCTCCTAGTATTCCATGACCAGTATTAGGAAACCTGCAATGATCACTTACAGTGTCTTTCTTGGCTAGAAATGTTTAGGCCTCATTTATAAAAGGACATGGATGCTAAACAGGGACAAGACCAGGGCATTGGGCTATAAACATGAACATTTATTTTATAGCCCCAGATCTATACTGGGGACTAAAAATATACATATTCAGTACAATTTATGAATCCATATTGTCATAATATTCAAAACTAATAGACCTGACCAGTCCTGAGGTGGGTTTGCATGTTTACTTGGTCTATGTAATAAAGGTGGTAGGTAGGTGGATGGATGCATTGATGGATGCATTGATAGATAGATAGATAGATAGATAGATAGATAGATAGATAGATAGATAGATAGATAGATAGATAAATTATATGGACAAAAGTATTGGGACACCTGACCATTGCTACCCAATACATAGACGTTAATATGGAGTTGTTCTTTGAAGGCTTTTCTGTGGGAATTTGTCTCCATTCATTCTGTAGCATTTATGAGGTCAGGTACTGATGTTGGACGGGAAGCTCTGGATCACAATCTCCGTTCCAGGTCATCCCAAAGGTGCTGGATGGGGTTGAGGTCAGGACTCTTGGGGTTGAGGTGTGGCCAGTCAACTCATCCAGCTGTCTTTATGGAGCTGCTCTGTGCTCCGGGACACAGTCATGCTGGAATAGAAAAGGTTCTTCCCCAAACTGGGTCCACAGAGTTGGAAGCATGGCGTCTGCTGAAGCATTAAGATTGATCTTCATTGAAAGTAAGGGGCCCAAACCTTAAAAAACAGATGTTTGCCCATATAGTATAGATAGATATTTAGATAGATATTTAGAAAGATAGAGCTCTCGCTCCACGTGATAATGTGCATCCTGGGTGCGCTCTGCGGGAATGCTTTTCATTAGAAAGGACACCCGTTCTCTCTAAATGCATCTTTCCTGCTGTTATGTTCTGTTTCCTGTTGATTTCAGTGGGTCAGACACATTTTACATGCTCTGCATACAAGACCCCTCCTGACTTTACCGACCAGTGGCTGAGGTCACAAAGTAAATGTCACTGACCAACCTGCTGCTAAAAATACAGTCCTATGGAAAAATGGTTTTGATTTTGTTGTATATTGTTATACTCCCCTCGGATTTACGCAGATCAGCATTCACAGATTCAGTCTAACACAGATTTTCCTGAAAACCAAACTGTATTACCACCACCAGTCCAGCGGTGGCGTAATACACTGAAAAGTTGTCAAAAGAAGAAGCTGCTGCAGCATGTAGCATGACTGCTCCGTGTCTTGTCCTCGTATTTTAGTGTTTTAAAGTGCCCCCCACCACCCTTCAACAGTTATCTCAGTTTATTTAGTATTAGTAAGCTGTGTTCTGTCTAAACATGTGGGTGGAGAGAGTTATTTCAGCCTTTCTTTTGTGCCTTCGTCTTTGCACGCTGTTAATGCTAACCGCTAATGCTAATGGTTTTGTAAGCAATACATTTTTCTGATTCTGATTATTTATTTACCTTTAAACTGAGTTAAAATTGTTCTGGGAGCATATTTAGGGTTTACACTATGAAAATGGGCATTTTTATACCAAACACAAGAACACGGTTTTTCTCGATACGTGGGTGCCCTTGGAACGCAACCCCTATAAAAAGCGGGGGATTACTGTACTTTTATTTAATGGTCAGAATATAATTCCTGACCCACTGATACCGTTATCCACTCTCCTTCTCACTAACTCCTGTTTTGAATAATCCCATGAAACCCAGCTTCTGGTGGTGCAGTGGTTGCTGCTGTCGCCTCACAGCGAGGAGTTCCTGGGTTTGATTGCTTTCTGTTTGGGGATTGCATGTTCTCCTCATTTCTGCCAGGAGCTCTGGTTTGCTCCCAGTGATGAATAAGCTATCATTTCATCATTCCACATCAGTTAGGTCCCCAGCGATGCCGCGGTCATCCATGGCCTGGAGTCAACAAGAGCGTAATTGGCCTCACTCTCTCAGGGTCCTCACTTTCTACCCCATCCCTCAAATAGCCATTAGCTGATGTAACAGAACTGGAAGGCAGTGTCCTCCCCCTAGTATACCAATGGTGTGATTTTGGACAGATATGGAGGCATTTCACATGTGACAGCCTATCATTGTTGTAGCACCATATGATGGGGGGATCTTGGCTAGTGGATGACTAATTAAAAAGGAGGATACTAAGCAAAAAGAATCACGTTGGATCAAATAAATTACAGCTAAAGGGTGAAATTAGCAGGTCTATCAGTTTTAACTGCACTTCGGGCTTTTCTTTGTGGTGTAACTCTTACTTCAAGATATGAACTAAAGTCAAAACCTTTACTAGATTGTTGGTTCCGCCTAAAGCTGCCTCATATAGAGATTAAATGAATGAATTCTTGTTGCAAAGATAGCCAGCAAACTCTTATACAGGCCTGTGTGAGTGGAAATATGGAATTAATTGTCGGCATATTAAGCCAGAGAACGCCTCCATTGCCTTGTGTTTGCATGTAGCCCAAATGTGTTTGTTTCCGAGTGTGTGTTCATGTGTGCCCAGCATGATTGAAGCACTGAAGTCATGGCGCTGCATAATCACTCCTCGCCTTGGTAGAAACCGCTGCCATTGCGTTGTTTGAAAGAGAGAAGAACAGTGACAGAGGCCTCCTCCAGAGAACCTAATTCAATTGAAGAATAAATGAGTTCGCCGGGTAATTTGGGAGATAACCTGCACAGTGGCCGAGCTTAACGGGAGATAAGAGCCAGTGCCAAAATGAAGACAAGAAAACGAGACAATTTTTCACCCTGCCTCCTCGAAATTAAGCTTTTCCCAGTCCAGCCATAACTTTAATTAAAACACACACACACACACACACACACACACACTCACACACACAGAGGCAGGCTCTCATACACATGCCAGATTATCCAGGCCCAGCAATCAGTTCCGACAGCAAGACGTAGAGCGTCAAGGGTAAGCCTCATATGTTAGCAACTTAAAAACATTGCATTGTCGGGGGAATTAATCATGGCTTTCCTCTACAGCGCAAGGCTGCCAAAAATGACAGTTTCACTCGGAGCGCTGGTGCTACATGACATTCAAGCAAGATCAGGCAGTTCAAGTAGGTCTAAAGGCAAAACAAAGGCGTTTGTTTCAGCTGCTAATGACTCCAGCTGCTCTTGCAAAAGAGAATTGCCCATAATTACATTTGCAGCCTTGCTATTCTGCCCATATCTGAGCTGTGACA
The DNA here is from genome assembly GCA_037974585.1 of Bathyaethiops greeni. Lineage (NCBI taxonomy): Eukaryota > Metazoa > Chordata > Actinopteri > Characiformes > Alestidae > Bathyaethiops > Bathyaethiops greeni. The sequence goes on along the minus strand of JBBPDD010000017.1, from coordinate 14,172,368 downwards.
TAGAGGTAGGCTTAATTCAAATGTAAGTCTTGGGGGTGAAAAACGAAGAATCTGAGTCATTACTGATGTCACGGCATTTCTGTTTGAGTGGCGTACCTGGACTTGGCTGATGGAATATGTAAATCGATGCGTTTCGTGCACGGTGAGGAATGGAGTACGAAGACCAAAAGCTTGCCATTCAGTGGTTTGGGTGCATTGCAGGGTTTTTCCAGCTCCTCGGGACTGGAGGAGAATTCGAGGTGCACAGTGTGCTGTTTTGTTTGGAAATCTTGCTCGGCGCACCAAAGGCGAAAACCACAATATTGGACTGGGCTGAACTGTGACACTCTCGTCCATGCATGAGGAGAAACTGTTTTCCTTGGCCCCCCCTATGCTGTATGTGTGTGTGTGAGTACATGTGCATATGAGTCAGGGGACATGTGTATACTTGTATGCGTGTGCGTTCGTGAAGCAAACGCGGATTTGTTTGCACAGCGCAGATGCCTTTCTAGCATAGTTGAGACTTAATCGCATATTTTCCCTGGAAGCACGCCGCCTGAAACGAATATGATCATGAAACGTCAGTTTGCAGTGCAAATATTGCACTGGTTGCCCCCGACGATGTTAATGAGACTGTGATTACGCGTCTCGTGCCCCCCTCCCCACTTTTTTATGATGAAAACGTGGGTTTTTTTCCAGCCCACCACTGTTTTGCTTAAAAAGGTTCATTGTATAAAAGTAACGGATTATGTCCTCTAGGACGTCCTTGCTGTTTCCGTGAGTAAAGCCAGCAGCTCTAAATTCAACTGACCACGCTGTTTATTTGAGCGAGGTGCGCTCACCTTAGTTTGTATTGGTTACACTAAACTCTTGGGCAAGGTCGCGGCACTGTGTATTTACAGAGCTGATTTATGCATAGCGTCGTTTTCTATGTGCCATAACTTCCCCTTTAAACAAAAATAAATCTTCCCTCGGCAAATGCCTTGTATCTCGTGTGTTTTAACCATTCGCAGATGGGCCCAGCTCTTATTGTTCACGTTGGGGCCAGCTCTGGAATTATTGGTCTATTTTAAACTCTAATTGATGGGCTTTCCATATTTCCGCTCCGCTATAAAACTTAAACGCAGCTGAAAAAGCACATGGCGTTTTCCTCTCCGACACTCATGAGAAAACTTGAGGGCAGTTGCTTTCAGGCCAGTTCTTGCGCCGCCGTTTGAATGTGGCCTGAGAGCATTAGACGTTCCGGTAGGACTTTGTGATGTGCTGTAAGTGAGCCGGTTAAAACATCTCGGCTGTGTCCCGACGGAGGGACTTGCGGTCTTGTGTCCTTCGTCTTATGCTGGGCTTTAAAGAGACGCTCTCAGGTGCCCTAAGCACAGCCTTCGGCAAGGTCCACACTGAGGAAAGCTCGACTGTGGGCTCTTTCCAAAAGTCCAGACTTCGGGTTTACAGTCTACGTCGCACACCAAAGTGTTTATCATCGTCATGTGACGTCTGCAAGGCCAGAAGCTCTAATGTTAAAAGATGCAACATGAATCTGATATTACTTGCACTGGGAGATCTCCTTTGTTTTTCTTCTGTCATTTCATTATTAATGGTTTCCATTCCATATATGTCACTTCCATTTTGCTAAGGAATTTTAATAATTCAACAAGCAAGATCTGCTGTTGTGTAAACTCCCTGTGATCACCCTTTCCATAGTAGAGACCAGCTTCCTCTCCAGTACTGCAGGAATTAGCTGTAAGTTAAAGGTGTAAATTGCTTTGGCTATTCATCTACCTTCCCACTGAATTACATTATGCCTGTAATCCATAATGTAGCACATGTTTATAAGCAAATTGCTGAGTTCAACGCACCGATGTCTGAACAGATCCACGCATAGCTTATGTGCAAAATTTGATACCCCTGTATTGTTCATTTTCTATGTGAAAATAAATAAGCGTCTTCCATAGAAAACACACATCATATTTGTTTGTTTTTGTTTCCTTTTGTTAATTTTAAATTGGTAAATTGGTAAATTTAAATTGGCAAATAAACTAAAACTCAGAGAAATAGGCCATATTTAATCCCCTCAGAGAATGCGTTAAAACCATGCCTTCAATACACGATTGAAATATGAGAGGAGACTCTATGACTGGCGGGGAAAAAAGAACAGTGAGAACCTGGGCTGAATTTCTGGGTGGATTCTGCATGAGCAAGAACATAAATGAACAGAGACAGTGCTGAAAGCCGACTGAGGAATTGAGAGGAGAGTGGTGGGAAGGTGTGAAATCATCTTTACAGGAAATGTAAGGTAGAGATGGACATTTTTAGGATGTTAGATTGGAAATAGAAAGTGCTTCAGTCACGGTCCTCCTCGCAAACTTCAGTTATTTCATTGCTCCCTTGTAGAAAATCAACCAAGCATGGGATGTTATTTGACTGAGGTTATAGAAAGCTTTCCATACAACTGCAAGTTGCATAAGTCTGTCCCAAATTCTTGCGTGTTAACCTGAGAACCTCTTGACCTATATGTTTATTGATCTCACATCTAGAGGAGCGCAGGAGCTAGAACATTATTTGAATTGAGGCTGTTTGAAACTGCTTTGTGTTTTCAGACCAAGTGCTGCCTTTAGAGAGGGACTTGTCTGGGCGCATTGAAGGTATGTGTGCCGAATCGCTCTCCTCGTCCTTATTATAGCAGCTCCCGGCGGATCTGAGGCGCGGTGGCTTCCCGGACTGACAGCCGAGATTTCCTTGTCCGTGTCCGACGATGACCCGCCTCACCTCCTCCACTTTAAAGCAAGCTCGGCAAGACAGCGGGGCTGGGAGGGGCGAAGAGGATTGGCATTAAATTGCCTCATTTTTGCCCGACCTAAGAGTCGGCGGGGTGGTCAGATTCCACAGAGGTGACATCATAAGTGACGAGCGTAGAAAGCGAGGCCGCTTCCAACGTTTTGCCTGCTGATAACATTTTTGCTTGTTGCTCTTCTGAGAGGAAGTGGCTATTTTTGCCCCCTGACCTGGCAGGAGCCTAGTGCTGTTGATTGCTCTCAGATCTTCAGGCCAATTTGCCGGGGATGTACTCGAATTGATGGCACATCGCCCTGGCATTCCAGATGTAATCGCTTGAGCACTTTACCCCCCCCCCCCATTGTTTAAATGGCCAGAACAGGGGACCTGGTCTGCAGACATGGGCAACTTCCTAACACATTCACTCCTGGGCATTGAGTGTATTAGTGAGTCTGTCATTCAGCATAAGCCCTACTTTATATCACGGGGGAAACTGAACAAGAAGCCAACTTAAATGTGCACTTGTTTAATTTACGAGCTTGCCCCGAGCTGGGGGCCTGGACAACCTTATAGAAGCAACTTCTGCCAGCGAAGCTGCATGTCCTTGGAAAAAGGGCAACACAGCTGATATGGACAATTGGTACAGCAACAGTGTGTTAGCCATGTGTTCTCTGTGGCACAAATGTTCTTTTGTCTTTTGTCCTCCCTAGGATTCAGGCTCCAGCACTCCAGCTTCTTGAAAGCAAGCCAATATGAGGCTTTCATTCTTCATTTTAAATTTCCATTATTCTTGCCTTTCTCCTTCGCTTGAGTTCAGTTCTTTTGGCTGTGGCTGAGGGACAGCCTCGGGAGGAAGGCATACCACATCGGAGACCTGTAACCTGTTTCTGTAACAATTTCAGAAGGTGTGTTGAGCTATGTTGTGTTAAGCTGGGGAATGGGGCTCTGTGAAGGGATTGCGGGAGACAGCTGGTGAAGTATGTTTGCTCTCTGCCCGGTGGTGGGTTCTCAGAACTAGCAGATGCAGATAAAAGCCTGCACCCAACACCCTCCTCCCAACACCATCCACACCATTCTTTGTAGGCACCCACTGTCTGACGCCTAATTTATAAACTCGCCAGCCACGGAGTTCTGAGAACGAATGGCCTTTCCATAAAACCGCAATCAGCCACACTTTACTGCCTGCTAAGAGCATCTATATTTTCCTCTCCACCAGTGGGGAAGCTTGCCATGATTCTCGAGTCTTGAAAAATACAGCTCTCCAATCCCACCAAACGTTAAAAAATAAAAAAGGCAGCACAGTCTGTCATTGCCCTGTGAACTGGTTGTGAATGGAAATGCATTCAGAACTCCTGATCTATGTTTACATGATGAATTAGCCTTGCATTGGTCACTGCATTCTAAAAGTCAAAGAACGGGCTTCTAGGCAGACGTGGTGAGCATGGCGAGCGGAGGAATCAATAGAGCACTGTTCCTCGTTGTATAATCCTGGTATCGTTTATGAATCAGCCGTGCTCGGCAAAGCAGTTCAGAAATTGGCCTGCGTGTTTTTACCCTGAAAATCCGTAATCGTATTGACTTGTGCGTCTTTAAAATTAGCTTGTCGATTTACATGGTCTCGTTAGAGGCGGGAAAGGCCTCGCAGGAAAATCCGGTGATGTTCTTGTTGTTTCTTAGATCTACTGACAACTTTCTCTGAAAGAGAACAAATTAGGAATTCTCCAGATGCAGCAGAAGAAATCACACTCAAAGGGCTGCAGCAATTTCACGTAGTAATGAAGAGCAGCGCGCAGTTGTACACTATGAAATTCGATGATATTACCTAAATCAAGGCACAAGTGTAGGCTGATGACTGTGTCACGAAGCCACACCCCCAGCTATCCATGTCACCAGAGCCCTGAACTTGGCATCACCCACTTTTCCCTCTCAGTTTACACCTGTTTAAGTTACATTACAATACATTACATACATTTGGGACATCCTTTCTTCTGAAATGACCTACAATAGGAGTAAATGCTCAAGTTTCAGGACAGTACAAGAACTAGAGGAGAGGTTTTAAGGGCTATAATCTGTATGTAGTGCAAGAGGAGGGTGCATCAGGAGAGTAGATGTTCTCTGAAAAGATGATTCTTCAAGAGGTTTTTTGAAGATGAAAGGGATTCTGATGCGCCTCTTGGTTTTGGCACCTCATTCCACCAGCGGGGAACTGCGAATGAGACCAGTCTGATCTTGGTTTACCTTGTGTGTAGGGATGGTAGAGCCAGACAATGAAAAAAACTCAATATGAAAATACACTATATACAGAAATGCGGGACATACATGCTATATATAAGTAAAACAGTTGATTGAAACCTATAGAATGGTGGTTTGAAGTAAGCAGTAGTCTGGCAGTGGCTTTTCAGCAGTAGACCAGATCAAATGAACCTCCTGGACTCTCCTCCTCTTCACCACAGTTGTTTCTGAAGAGGCCTTTGAATTGTCCTGGTTTACTGTTTAGCTGAAACTGTGTTGTATGCAGTGCTTTGTTTGTGGACTGTTTCTGTTCTGCTTCTGTCCTCAGGCCACGCCGTGTTTTGGCGTTCCCTTTGTTTGCATTTCCCACCAATACAGCTTCAGTTAAAGCTCCATGAGAACCTCCTGTGTGTGTGTGTTGCACACTGAAAACACCATGCTGTCATAACCATTTGAAAAAAGCATGGATATATCTTTTTATAGGCATGATTTGAAACTGCTTTGAAATCGGTGAATGAGTTAAAAAGAGTTGACCAATAGTACTGGGCTGAATCTAGAAAATCTTGTTCAAGTTAAGAGCATTAAAGTTGAGTACATTTGTGAGTTTTGAAGGTTCTGAAGGTTCTGTACCGCAGAAATTCTATCTGAAGGCTTGATAAAATTTGAAGGGCTGGTAACACTTTGTCTTAAGGTGGTCTGATAAGTATAAATCTGAAATTAGATACTGATCAGTAGTTTAGTAACTAACCATTAAGCTTTACTCATTATGACCTGTGCATAACTGTCAGGTGAAAGCCATCAATCATTTCATTGTTAGGGCAATGAACAGTTAAGACTTTGTAATATAAACAGAATTATCATCCAAGTTTGTGATAAAAGAACTGGTAACGTTTCCATAGACCCTTGGTATAGTCAAGGTAATTGTTTTATTTCACTCAGTTAATTAACAAATTAGTATTAATAATTGTTCCATATTCTAAAGATATTTTATTTTAGAATGTCAGTGCTGAAAGAAAAAGAGTCTTAGAAAATACATTAAAATATAGCAATAAACTTGACACTAACGGGGAAAAAAAAAATATATATATATATATATTGTTATTGTTATTATTGTTATTATTGTTATTATTATTATTATTATTATTATTATTATTATTATTATT
>JBBPDD010000017.1:14128803-14138881 GCA_037974585.1 Bathyaethiops greeni | reverse complement strand
AACAGATCAATGACTTACTGCTTGTTTTCTTCTCCTTTGATTTTCTATGCTGACTGACCTGTTGTACGTCGGTCTGTAGTTGTGGGGACATTTCCACGCCCCGAAACGTGATGCTGAACGAAACAAACTGTGATTGGTTGTTTGACATGTCGGTCAAACTGCCTTATGGGCGGACCTTGGCCAAAGAAATGTGCTATGAATTCCAGACCTTCTGAAGGTCTTGCTATGCAAGACAATAAAGGTATTAACAGGATGTAGAGTAGAGAAGATAGGTCTCAGTGCTCTGTGCTCTATGGCAGAAGAGTCTTATATGACTATATATTTACATGTACCCATAAATCACATACCGTCTTAAGCAAAATTTAGCCACCCCATGATAAATAACATAATTTAGTGATTTTTTTAGTGAACAGATGTTAACACAGTCTTTATAGGAAAAAATAATAAAATGAAAACATAACAAAATTTATGACATAAAAAGTAACTATGCATCAATGTTTGCTGAAAATCTTATGCATTTTTTTTCTATTTCCTAGAGAGACTTTTCAATTGGGAAATTGGTACTGTATATGCACATGTCTATCTATGCATCCATCTATATCTAATATCTGTATTTTTATCCATGTATGTGTGGTGCTCCTGCATTGCGGCGAGGCTGGCGGCGTGTGACGGTCCGGCTGGGCCACACTATTAGCCCTGTCTGAAACAAGGTGATATGGAGTGGAAGTAAGAGGCCTGAAAGAAAGAGTTAAGAGACGCACTCATGCACGAAGCAGTCTTCTCTCTAAAGAGCCCGCTTGGCCTCGTGGAAAGGTCACGTTATTCAATAAGCACAGTGACGAATACACTTCTGTGTGTTGGCGTGTCAGACACAGTCAGAGTGCTGGAGTGTACAGCCCCTCGCCCTCCCTCTCTCTCTGTCTCTCCTCTCTCTTTCTCTGCCTTTCTCTCTCTCTCTCTCTCTCTCTCTCTGTCTCTCCTCTCTCTTTCTCTGCCTTTCTGTCTCTCTCTCTCTCCCTTTCTCTCTCTCTCTCTCTCTCTCTCTCTCTCACTCTCTGTCTCTCCTCTCTCTTTCTCTGCCTTTCTGTCTCTCTCTCTCTCCCTTTCTCTCTCTCTCTGTCTCTGTCTCGCTCTCTCTCCTCTCTCTTTCTCTGCCTTTCTCTCTCTCTCTCTGTCTCTCTCTCTCTCTCTCTCTGTCTCGCCTCTCTCTTTCTCTGCCTTTCTCTCTCTCTCTTTCTCTCTCTCTCTCTCTCTCACTCTCTGTCTCTCCTCTCTCTTTCTCTGCCTTTCTCTCTCTCTCTGTCTCTCTCTCTTTCTCTCTGTCTCTGTGCCTTTCTCTCTGTCTTTTTGTCTCTCTCTCTCTCTCTCTGTCTCTCTCTCTCTCCCTTTCTCTCTCTCTCTCTCTCTCTCTCTCTGTCTCTCCTCTCTCTTTCTCTGCCCCTCTCTCTCTCTGTCTCTCTCTTTCTCTCTCTCTCTCTCTCTCTCTGCCTCTCAACTCTCTCTGTCTCTCTCTCTCTCTCTCTCTCTGCATCATTATCTTTGATCTCCTATCCTGTCAGCTTGCACCGGATGACTTCTGACTGCTAACATGTTTTACGGAAGAGATTTTCTCTTTGAGGCAATTACACAGCAACTTTCCTCCTACTTGCCTGTCGGATGGAATTATTTGGGCCGTCATCAGATCATCCAAATGTTGAGGCAGAATAGTGCGTTTGCTTGTGTGTGCAGTCCCACAAATGGATGCGTAAACGTGAGAATGTGGGAAGAGATTCTGTGTGGCTTTCTGGCCTCAAACAATTTCAGATGTGTTTTGATGTTTCGGCAGCGTCCGTCTGTCAGCACTTCTTTCAACATGGATCCCGAGGTCCATGAAACTTAGAGAAAGAGCGGTAGAGAGCATGACTCACTCCTGCCGCGTGACGTCTTAATTGAACTGTGCCATACGAGCAAAGCCCTCGCTTGTCTGGATTTTCTTTTAAGAAGCTGAATCCAAAACTAGAGTTATAGAAACTTCTACATCTGAGCACATCCTGCATCCTGCAATGAACGCCAGTCACTCAGAAAACGCTGTTTAATGGTGGGTTGTAGTGTTTAAAATTGGTGGGTATATTCTTCAACCTCCTTGAACATGTCAGATCTCTTCTCCCATTTATTTATTTTTTTATTTGTTACTTCTTGTCATGGTGTTTTATTCGATTTGGCATCACCCACTTTTTATTTTATTAGATTTTATCAATCGGACTGAGATGTAAATTAGATGGTGCTCACCAGTGTGCACCTGACACGTATGCAAAACTTCCTCATTTAAATCATTCACAAACTTTTTAATGCAAATTCCTATTGTTGCGATTTAAACAAAGTAATTCAGAGCAGTTTAAAGCGAAGCGGTGCATTGTAAAGGAACATATGCACTTAGATTTATATACTACTTTTTATATACTACAGAATTAAATTGGTCAGTGACAATTTAATACTTAGTTTGTATTGTTTTTAATGGTAAACTAGAGGCAAATAATAAGAAAATAATGCTTCGCTCTGATGCCTCCACCACTAAAAAATAGAAAAATTATAAATATATAAATAGCAAACATTTCATTTTAAAATCAATGCCCCAGACATGTCTTATCATATGTAATGCCTATCTGTATGGTAGTTTATAGAGACATCAAATGCGGTGGACGTCTGCTATGGCTGAGGAAATTTCTCTAGAAACTGGAACATTTTACATCACACTTCTTGTTTATATTTTAACTATATATTAACGGTAACAGAAAAAAATAGGTACAATGTTGTAACTGGAATACAGTAACCCCTCAGTTTTATGCGCATCAGCACTCGTGGGTTCAGTCTATCAGTCTGAGAACTGAACTGTATTACCGCCACCAGTCCAGCGGTGGCAGTAATACACTGAAAAGTTGTCAACCGCCATAAAAAGAAGAAGAAGCAGAAGAAGCTGCTGCAGCTTGTAGCATGACTGCTCCGTGTCTTGTCCTCGTATTTTAGTGTTTTAAACTTTTCGCCCCCCAATTTTCAACAGTTATCTCAGTTTATTTAGTATTAGTAAGCTGTCCTCTGTCTAAACATGTGGGCAGAGTGAGTTATTTCAACATTTCTTTTGTGTACGAGTCTTTGTTTTCGTTCTTCGCACACTGCTAATGCTAACCACTAACGCTAATGTTTCTTTAAACAAACTTTTCTGATTCTGATTATTTATTTACCTTTACATTTTCTTTAAGGGTAATGCATTAAACTGGGTTTAAAATGAAATTAAAGTGTTCTAGGAGCATATTTGGGGGGCATATTTAGGGTTTACGCTATAAAAATAGACATTTTAGGCATTTTTTTCCAAAACACAAAACGGTTTTTCATTATACGCAGGTGCTCTTGGAATGTAAACCCTGCGAAAAGCAGGGGATTTCTGCATTATGTGCTCTTATGTGGCAACTGTTGCCAGATTGGACAGCCAATACAGATCATTAAAAAAACGAAAATTAACCAGAATCAGAATCAGAAAGCGTTATTGATCCCAGAAGAAATTTCTTATATAATGACTGCGAGGACAGAGATCCAGTGACAAGACAGTTCCCACCCTGGCCACTCCTTCTTTGACCTTATGGCCTCAGGGAAGCCCTACAGGTCTTAAAAACTCTTAAAGAGCTTCTACCCGATGCCATACAGACCCTAACCAACCACCACAAATAATACTATGCCTGTAGCTCACTGCCTGCCATAAGACTTTTTCAAGAATTCTTATTTTTCTAGTTATTTACATATATGTGCAGGTGTATATACTTGTTCTGTCTGATTACTGTGAAGGGCACCTGCAATATCACTATAGGGGCATCTTAATCTTGATCTTCATCTTAAGAAAAATATCAACTATAATGTCTAAATAACACCAAAATAAAAATCTGTAGAAAAAGAATCTCAATAGGAAAATACACTAAGCTATATACAGAAATGCTAGGTATGAATTCTGTATATAAATAACACAGTTGAGTGAAATGCACCGACACAATGGTAGTGCACTTATTGCACTAAGCCAGAGGAGGTCAGTTCTAACCTTTTATGTTGGATTTCAGAGCTGTCAGGTAAAAAAACGTCTTTGGCGGGTGTGGGGATAGGTAAAAGGGTCCAAGTTATGTTTGTTGTGTCTGCTGTGGCAGCCTGACCCTCTGACCCGTGTCGTCTGATGTTTTTAAACCTATTCATTATTCATAGCGTGTAATGCAGTCACTGTATATGCTGTTATTTCCAGCTCTTTGTGGTTTTGTTCTCATTGTTCCCTCTCAAACGGCCGGTGAGGAACATTGATAGGGCCGGGTTGAAACGGCTCAGACTAGAATAAAGCCGTGCAGAGAGACGTCCATCAAGGCACGGCATGGAGAGAACAGAGGAGTATGAAAGCTCTCTCTGAGTGCTGGGTGTCACTCTGTTCTTCTTCTCTTCTCCTCCAACAGGACGGACCTCCCGCCTGCCCACAAGCCGGCCCCCCCACCGCCCAAGAAGAAGACCAGTGACATGAAAGGAGGCCTGACATCTGATGACATCCAGGTAGGGCAGCTTCTTCTCTTCCACCCACGCCGTCACATGCAGGGCACTTACACACACACACACACACGCACTGACCCATGGGAGTTTGCACATCTTTAAATTTGGTTTCACATGGGCCATGCCAGAAAAGAAACAGATTCAACCGTGTGGATTGAGAAGTGAGGATACAGAAGTGGAAACAGGACACAGAAATGCTTTGTCATAATACTGACCTACCACTAACATATCCTGTACTATTATAATAGGATTTGAATCACATTAGATTTAATTAAGGTAACCCCTCAGTTTTTTTTGGTTTGTTTTCACTCCGTGCATGCCGCTAATGCTAGCCGCTAATGCTAATGGTTTTTTAAGCAATACAGTTTTCTGATTCTGATCATTTATTTACTTTTACATTTTCTTTCTTCTGGGGGTATATTTGTGGGCATATTTAGGGTTTACACTATAAAAAAAGGCATTTTAGACATTTTTTAAAAACCAAAACACAGTTTTTCGCTATACACGCGTGCTCTTGGAACGTAACCCCTGCGAAAAGCAGAGCATTACTGTATTCAAGTGATATTTATAATGTAATATCATGCATTCCTTATTAGCTTGTTTGTTGAAATAAATGATCAGGATTTATACTATTTTGTCGAATTAAAAACACAAGCAACCCTTAAGTATTTTAAAACATTTTTAATTTTTATTACGTATTTTAAAACATTTTTATTTTTATTACGTATTTTAAAACATATTTAATGCACCACTAGAAATGCACTTTTACATTCAGTGAATATATGAATATGACCACTGTTATGATTGAATGTTCTGCCAAAAAATTGGCCTTTTTGACAAAAAAAATCTTCATTAAATTCGAATCGAATTTGACCACATCACAACAATGCGTTTTTCTCTGAGTGGGTGCTCTTAGAATGTAAAGGTACTGTATTCTGTAATGGCGGTGGTCTCCTTCAGCAGGAGAATTTGTTCTGCCATACAAAAAAAATGGGATCAGGAATGGTTTGAGGAACACGACAGTGTTCAAAGTGTTGACTTGACCTGTGAGGTACTGGGGACAAACTGGTCCCGATGGAGGACCTAAATATAGTCTGAGAGGACAACATCAAAAAACCTGGATACATGTCAGCCAGATCAATGACACATAGGGAGAAGGTCCATCTGGAGCACTGAAAGCACAGAGGGCAGATTTGTAGTAAGATGTGGGATTAGTGAGCCACAATAACCACAGTAGTTGTGTGCTGGCGGCCTTGCTCTCAATAGTGCTGCACAACGGCAGGATTAGTATTCTCAAGGCACCTTCTGCATATTTACATTTTATTTTCAGCTAAGTACTTACGATGTGGTCCATAGTCTTTTGTGGGTAATGTTCATTTTGGATGGAGGGAAGCAAAATCAACTTCCCTGCATCGATCGGGTCCACTGAAGGTCATCCTGCTTAATGCTGACCTCTCATTGTGTGTTTAGGAGCGTGCATTGAGTGAGCTTGTTTGAAATTTCCTCACAGGCACTGAAAGCAGCCTTTTTGACCCGTCTCTCGCCGTGCTTCTGAGTGTACCTTCCATTCAAATGCAAGCAGGGCTTGGGCCACTTTGAAGCATTGAGATAAATACTCAGGCTGTGATAGCCTCTCCCTGACCCAATCTGAAAAAAACTTGCAGGATCTGGAAGATCAGAGGCATTTTGCATTTAGACTCTGTGGGCATCTCCACCATTTCAAGTCTCTCTCCAAAATGAAAGGACAGTCTCCATCTCTGGCAGGTGAAGAGGCTGAGAAGCTGTGATCCTTCTTGTCTTTGTGTTTGCTGTTCTGTTTCTTTCCCGCCTCCTCCCACATCACCATCTTCCTCTGAACTAGAGAGGAACCACTGACTATTGCAAAGCCTGGAGCATGCTAGTGAAGGCTGCATGCATGTCTGATGTTCTCTGAGCTTTCACCACATATTTTTAATATTTGTTGCAGATGAGCATCAAGCAGCTGCATTGATAAACCCCACAAAGGTTTCTGGGGCACAGTCAGTAATATTAGCTTTACATTTTCAGCATTTAGCGTTCATCCAAAGTGACTTCCATTCCCTAACAGGGGGAAGTATATAGGCCACATCCACTTTTAACTGTTTTTTATTGAAGGAATCTGGAAAACACTACAGTGTTTGACAGGTGTGCATTGCTAGCCAGCACCTTCGGAAGTAACTCCATGTATTATCACTTCTTTTCTTCTTCAGCAAATTTACTCCAGACAAACGTGACTGCTACAAGTCTATCACAGGGTGACTGCCCACCTAGGGCAATGCCTGTTTTCCTTCTACCTAGCCATACTTTGATATGAAACAGTGGTTCTCAGTACTTTCCAAGAGCACCCGCATATAGAGAAAAAACACGTCATTGTGTTTTCATAAAAAATGCCTATTTTTATAGTGTAAACCCTAAATATGTCCCCAACTATGCTCCCAGAACACTTTAATTTCATATTAAACTCAGTTTAATGCATTACCCTCAAAGAAAAATAATCAGAATCAGAAAACTTTACTGCTTAAAAAACTTTAGCATTAGCAGTGGGCAAAGACTTGTACATGACTGAAAGGTTGAAATAACTCTCACATGTTTAGACAGGGCACAGCTTACTAATACTAAATAAACTGAGATAACTGTTGAAAATGGGGTTGGGAGGTTAAAACACTAAAATGCGAGGACAAGACACGGAGCAGTCATGCTACAGGCTGCAGCAGCTTCTTCTTCTTCTTCTTTTTATGGCGGTTGACAACTTTTCAGTGTATTACTGCCACCGCTGGACTGGTGGTCTGTCATTCTTCACCTAGATCAATATACCATAACTGGCAAATTCAGGCAAAGCTTCTACATGCACAGATGAAAGGGCGGTTTAAGCTTGATTGACAGTGTCTCCAGAGGACCACTAGCTGGAAACGAAGGTGCCAGCAATATCCCATACGGTGCATTCACCATTGGCCGAGTGAAGAGATAACAGAAAACAAAATAGCTGGCTGCCGTAACAAAGAGGTGGTGAAGCTTTTTATTCTCTCTTTAGATTGGATTCTTTCCACTGTCTCAAGAAGCCCCGTCTGTAAAGTTAAAGTCCTCTTTACAGTGAATAGATATCCTTCTGAAATGGGACATAGCCAGACAGCGACGGTAGAAAATCTCCGCTCAAAGGCTGCCTTTGCTGGAGGATTATCCCACATTTAAGCATTTCATTTCAGTCACATCAAACCATTAAAGCACCCAGAGCCTTTGTCCCCTACAGACTGTGTATCCCACAAGCAGGAGTTTGCGGTGACATAATGACATAAGACAATGTGTTCAAAATGAAGCGGAAAAAAGCCGTGCAACTTCACTTTTTTCTTCTTTGGGGTCAGAATGTTGGTATACTCGTTTACTTCAACTTGGGTTTTTCATGCTTTGCCCCTTCCTCTTTCCTTTTATAGGCTGGACAGATTCTGAAATAGACATTCATTTAACTTTACACAGGGATGATAAAGCTAGACTTTAACAATGTAAGTGGTGAAGAACCACTCTGAACTTCGCACACAGCAAGAAGGCCAGAAGTCTCTGCTGCATTTTGGGTAAATGAATATGTAGCACCCATCACACAATGGAAAGAAAACAGAGAGTGTTGTGGGTTCAGGCTTTGCTTTAGTTTCTGAGGTTTTGATGCTTAGATTTGCAAATTCCTCTACACCCCTTTAACTGACCAAACGAGCGGTTCCTTCAGAAGATCATGAATGTGTTTTTATTAGGACTGTCAGTAGTTTAAAATATTTAATCGCGATTAATCGCGTTTGCCACCGTTGACTCACGATTAATCGTACCTGTCCTTAACTGTTTTTAATACTCCATAACTGTAGACAAATATTTTAGCTTTGAGCTGATGTATGTTTATTAATGACAGTCAATACTGTCGACAACATTTTTTCTAAAAATAATCTTACACATATACATAAATGCATATACATATATACATATATATCTTAATGCTGGGTGGCAATTACAATTTTAATTGTGATTAGTCACATGGTTTTCTACGATTAATCGCAATGTTATATGCTAAATAAAATCATTAGTTCAAAACTAGTGTATTGGGCACCTTTCTCTTTGAAGTACTGTTACATGAACAAAAGTGCAATAACACTTTAAACTTTAAACAAATTAGGAGCTTTTTAACAGCAATGTTCCCTTTAACACATTTGATGTAAATGTCAGGCGTTTTATATGGACAAAAGTAATGGGAGCGCTGGATGTGTCGGCTGGTTTTCACAGGGGTCAGACGTCCCATTACTTGTGTCCAAACTAAATAGCTCAATGATCGCATTACTTCGGTAAAATCACCACACTTTCAAAATAAAAGGATAGTTAAAAATCGGTGTAATAATCGTCTGCCTTAAGTAAATAATGCTCTAATGCGATTTAATACGCATCAACTTTCCCAGCCCTAGTTTTTATGAATGAGAAAAGGATCTGCTTACCATTCAGCTCACTCTCTGGTATCTGGTGGGTTGTAATTGCACTAGCAGTTTATAACAACCTGTCACAGCTCAGCATTATAATTTCAGCACTTTTCATATTGTTCAGAAGTCAGAACCAGGGTTTGTAATGGTAAAACAGCTACAATTATAATCCATTATTACATGCTGCTTGCATCACTCACATGGTGGAACTTTTTTTCTCCATAGCTGCTGACCAAGAAATGACTACATTCCCTGACATACTTTGTGCCTGACATAATAAGCAAAATAATCATCATGCCAGTAAGATGAATAGAACTTCTCTACCTGCAAAACAAATCCAATGGTTGGAAATCTATAGAATTTTATAAAATATAACAGTCAGGGATTTCTGCACTGGAGGACACAAACAGATAAAGGTCTGATTGAGATCAAGGTCTATCAAGGATTCTAGCAAAATATATACATTTTATACATTCCTCTACTGCCTTGGTAGTCTGAAACAGGCATGAGACTGTCACTGAATGAAATACTAGATTGTTTATTAGGATGGTTCATAACCCAATGATCACTTTTGATATTTACATGTTGGAACTCTTTGCTCCACCAGAGGGCAACGGAGAGCCTGAGTTTTATGCTTATTTCAACATGACTTTTTTTTTTTTTTACATTGTTTGGAAAGTTTTAATAGAACCAAGTGTTCTGCATAATTTTGTGAATTTATCAATAAAAAATCACAGACAGCCAGTTAGAAGATACGAAGCAATGACTATGCTAGCAACATTAGCGGAGGTGGCACATGATTAGCATTTGTCGGTTTATCTCAAAAAACTTTGGATTGACTGTGTGTGAATTTCATGCTACTTGTTACGTACTGTGGCTTTTCGCAGTCAACTCAAATCAATTCAAGTAATTTTGTCATTTCAATCATATACACAGTACACAATACACAGTACACATTCCTGTAAGACCAGGATACGAACCACAAAGCAAAGAGAGAGAGAGAGAGAGAGAGAGAGAGAGAGAGAGAGAGAGAGAGAGAGAGAGAGAGAGAGAGAGAGAGA
>JBBPDD010000017.1:14088733-14099782 GCA_037974585.1 Bathyaethiops greeni | reverse complement strand
AGATAATGAATCTTAAATGATGTAAGTACAAATCGTTCCAAATGAAGCTGGATTTCCTATCTGCACAAAAGGGTTAACTAATGAAAAGTTACAGAAAACAAAATAAGGATTCTTCTAACTGCAACCATGACAAAAATGCAGTGTGAGTACTTGTGTGGGACTTCCAGTTTTTGGATTGTGTATAAGATTTGGCTCTGATGCTGCAGTATCTCCTCTTGGATGGCAAGAGTGTGTAAAGTCCATTTTTAGGGGGTTAATAAGAGGTGTACAAAGCTGCAAGCCCTATGAACACTTGCTGAATGTTTTTTGCTAGTGATGAGAGAGGCACCCTAATGTTCTCTGCTGTCTTAACTTCCCTCCGCAAGGGCTTTGCAGTCAGACATGTTGCAGTTGCCGTACCTGATAGTGATGCAGCTGGTCAGAATGCTCTCAATGGTGCTTCTGTAAAACATGGTGGATATGGGAGTGGGAAGCCATGCTCATTTCAGCTGCCTCAGGGAGTGTATTATTTGCTGGGATATCTTGGTTTAGGAAGTGGGTTCCTTAGTTATGTATGCTTACATTTACGGCATTTAGACTTCCAGTCCCTAACTACAGGGGGCAGTCTCCCTGGAGAAACTTGGAGTTGCTCTTGCTCAGGAACCCAGTGGTGGTATGTTGAAGGTAGGATTCGAACCGTGACCTCTTGGTCCAGAGGCATAAGCCCACAAGCCCACCACCACCACATACTCTTAGATGTGTGTACAATGTCCACTGTAGACTGTATGACTGTGCTCATGGCTGAGCTGAAGTCTATGAATAGCATTCTGACATGTGTCTCATTTATCCAGATGTGTCAGGGAGAGGTGAAGAGCAGTGCCCTGTTGAGCTGGTATGGAAACTGCAGGGGGTCTCGAGAGATGGGGAGGCTGGTCTTTATGTGTGCCATGATTAGCTTTTTTCAAAGCATTTCATAATGATAGTTGTTTGGAAAGAAATTCATTTTACTCAGTTATCCGTGTGTGGTTCAAAGCATGTACTATAAATCTATATAATTATTTGTTTTGGGATTCACATTGCTAATTTCTGCCAGAATATTATCTGGTTCCTGTCAGTGTAAAGTTTTATTCCATAGTTGTACACGATAAAGCCTTTAAAAGGAGATTTTGCATTTGATGATGTTAGAAATGTAATGTGTAATGTATGGTTGTTTTCAAGACACAGCAAATAGAAAATCCTCATGTAGTTCAATGTTGAATGGGATTATTTACACATGTAGATGTAGTACACATGTAGTACATCTGTAAAACTTGTTCTTTGCCTTGACGTTTATGGTTTGCTGGTTGCACTTGGGGGCGTGGGTCACTTGAGAACCGAAGTTTGCTTTGTTGACATTATTTTTCAGTTGCCATTGTAATCACTTTATGCAAAGCCTCTCAAGTGGCCAGGAGTCCAGACCTCCCTTTTTAAAGATAGTCAAGTAATAGCTCTGCAAATTTCACGGCCCTGGAATGCACCACACCTGCAATGAGGGAGTCATTACATTGTCAGAGGAGATAAAAGAAGCCTATTTGGGTCATATTCCCTAAAGGTGGACTATCGGGCCCCACTCTTAAGGTGTTGCAAAAAAAGACTTCTTGCTTGGCCAGCGATTTCCATTTAGATTAGTAGCCAGTTTAGCGCCGGGCCAGAGCAAGTCTCCCTCAGCGGGTCTTGCACCAGCAGCCAGAGGGTACTGTCAGAAAACGGCAAATCACCTCCACCTGCGGACATTTCATTACATATACCATTTGTGGAAAAAAGACTTATCAAAGAACCCAGCTATGAGCATGATGTGTGTGTGTGTGTTTTCTCTTTAGTGTGAAATAGACAAGAGCTCCTTTTTCTCTTTGATTTCCCTTAGGTAGCTCCCAAACATACAAAAATGGATACAAATGCTGTTTTGTTTTTTCAAAGGTGCCATGCATACCAAATAATTTCACCTAGCAGATACAATTAGCCACAAAAGAGCCCTTTATTGGGTATTGATTCATGCTTTTCATTTTTTCTTTTAGATGAAACAAAGCAACATGACTAGTTAGCCCATCATACTGCTTCGCTTTGTAAATCTATTTGTCATGTATGCAAACTGTATGTTGTCACTGTAAATGTAATATTTGATTCAGCCCTAGACCCATTAAGCTCGCAATTTCTCTAAAAATACAATGACAGATTGAAAGGAGTCTTTCAGGGACCTTTGGTAATGAATCATGAGGTCTAAAGTTCCCTTCCTCCTTCACTGATCAGCTACTGCACCATGAGTTTGTTAAAACAGCATGGTTTTGGTTAATGACATGTGCAACAACATTTAAAGGTATTACAGTAACCCCTCAGTTTAACGCAGATCTGCTTCCGCGGATTCAGTCTAATGCAGATTTTTCTGAGAATAATAATAAGAAGAAGCTGCTGTAGCATGACTGCTCTGTGTCTTGTCCTCGTATTTTAGTGTTTTAACCCCCCAATTTTCAAGTTATCTCAGTTTATTTAGAATCAGTAAGCTGTGTCCTGTCTAAATATGAGTTATTTCAACCTTTCTCTTGTGTACGAGTGTTTGTTTTCGCTCGTCGCACGTTGCTACTGCTAACCGCTAATGCTAATGGGTTTTAAGTGATAAAGTTTTCTGATTCTGATTATTTATTTACTTTTACATTTTCTTAAAGGGTAATGCATTAAACGAAGTTTAACAAGAAATGTTCTGGGAGCATGTTTAGGGGCATATTTAGGGTTTACGCTATAAAAATAGGCATTTTTAGGCATTTTTGACCAAAACACAACAACGCGGTTTTTTACTATGCGTGAGTGCTCTTGGAACGTAACCCCCGTGAAAAAGCGGGGGATTACAGTATTTGCATGTCGAATCTCTTTAGGGTAAATTGTTTGTCCAGCTACTTATTTTAGTTGCTATTTTATCATGAGCAAGATGCTGAGTCTTTCCTTTTTCTCTTGCATCAGTAGGAGAAACCACTTATGTTCAGTTCTCCAGATGCCTCTCAAAAGTACATTATATTTTACAAAAGGGCACAAATCATCCACCTGACATATGCTAGCTCAGTTTAGGGTGTGGAACTCCACTCTCTTCTGACCTGAAACTAATTAACTTGTTACCACAGACCTTGATGGGGCAAAACAAATGCTGTAGAAGACCAGGTCTTTCAACAGACTGGAAAACAATTCAAGATCAGCTCCATTTATCTCAATAAAATGTAATACTTCCATAATCCCATGGTAGGAGAAACAGAGGCTAGGAATGAGATTAACAAGGAAGAATGTATTGAGGAAGTCCTACTCTGTGAATACGAATGTGGCGATGGCCTACACTCTTAAAACACTCTGGGCTTGGCTGTATGGTTTTGGAACAACCTTCAAAGTTGCATTAGATAACCCATAAAAAATAACTTTGGTAACACTTTGGTATTATAAGACCACTTTTATAAAGGGGTTAATAAATGTTTTACAATCAGATTGTTAATTAGTTTGTAGTCAGTTTATAAACCATAAATAACCAGTTATAAACAAGTTATTACCATTGTCATGCACTGATGCAAGCTCACAATTTGGCAAGTCCTGGTATTTAAAAAAAAAGTAGTAGTGGTTAACGAAAACATGATGGTGCTCGAGTCCAAATCAAGTCTCAAGTCTTTGAGTGGCAATGTTTACAAACAGCGACGCTAAATGTGTGTTTTTTTAGCTGTAAATGTTTAGAAAATATACTAATTGGCCACGCCCCACAATTACAATTGGCTGGTACTTAGCGGTGGGCGGGACTGTGTGCTGTTATATGCCCTCACCAACATGGAGGATTTGCCTTAAATGATCTTAAATCGAAATGTTAAATATGAAAAATATATCTCCACTCTAAATGTGAAACAGTTAGATGGGGCTTGGTGGCACCTTTCCAATGACCCCTCGAAAACCGTTGTTAGCTGAAAACTGTTCACCTCAGACAAAAGTAATGGGACACGGGGGCGAGGTGAACGGTTTTCTGGTTGTTGGAAAGAGTGCGAGATATAAATAAATAATTCCATGAAATTAACATTGATTACGAGCTACGAGTCACAACAACCAAATCCAAGGCATGTCTCAAGCCGTTGAGGGCGAGTCTAAAGTTAAGTCACAAGTCTTTGTCTGGTTCTAGCACAACTTTTTGTCATATTCACAAACACTCTCACTGTCCTATTAGTAGATCATAACACAATCTTTGAACAAAAGACTTCTGGTTTATGTAGTGTTTCTAATGTCGTTTGCAAGAGGTCAAAGCAACTGATCAGAGGCAGGAGGAGTGTTTGATGGACTCTCAGTCACTACTCCTGAACAAGCAAGAAAGAACAGGTTTGCTTGACCAAGTTTCTGGCTGCAACATAGTCAGACAAAAGTCACTGCAAAGCATGTTTGATCAAGCTGTATTCATGGATCAAAGCATTTGGATGAGGGCAGAGCCTTTGGAGGTGGGGATGGAGTTGTAATCATTGAAATTGTTCAAAATCCACTCTCTTCTCATATTACTGACTGCCGTTTTAATTGGTAGAAACACATTGTTCTTCCATGGCATCAGTTTCCCTTTTGTCACCTTTATTTATAAGAGCTGACAGCCCATACAGGCTGAAAGCGTTCTCCTGATGTCACACTTTACCTTCCTAACCCATTCAAACCTTGGCAGATGTCCCAAGTTGCCCCGAATGTCTGGCAGCGAAAACATTGCCTTAAATTGCTTTGAAAATCTTCATTGTCCAGTATTCAGTGGACTCATTTTTAATAAACCAAGACAGACCTACAGTGCCTAATACCGACAGTGCCTTGACCGACGGAGTGGTAAATTAGGGTCTGGCCGATACTAAAAGAGAAGTATGAAGAGTATATTAGGCATAGAATGTCATTTTTCACTGAATTCAAATAACATATTTACTTTTAACTGGACAAACTTATCATCCTGGGCTGGTAAAACATAGTCCTATCATTTACAAAACGGATTTACTTGTGCTTGGTGACCATTGCCTGACCACTCTTTATTCCAGATTTTTCTTACCATGTCTTAAAAAGCGATTTCAGTATATTAGATTGAGTGCCCTGCAATGGGTCTAGCTGAACTGCGAGGGATGTGTAAGTGCATTGATTTCATGGCATCACAAATTCTTGCCTAAGTGGATTTTAGGGAGTAGGCATATTTATTTATAGTGATCATGATAAATTACACTATAAATTCCCTTTATAAATGCTGTCTCTACCTACAAATCTCCAGAGCAGTAGTTACCACTCCTTCCACTGGAGCTCTACTTTTCAGCAGAGTTTAGTTCCAGTTCCCAACATGTTTCTGAAATGCTGACTCATCCCAGCTTTACCCAAAAGTAATGCATCTGATTCAGCCACTCAATGATTCTTGAATAAATCTGTCCTGTGGAGGCTTTTAGTTAGAAGTAGACAAGCTGGATGAAGAACCAATCCTATACAAATGTAGCAGCAGATCTAATTATAGTTTAAAACAAATTAATGTAGCTATATGTATACACGTGTAGTAACATCTTTATTTGTTCTATATGTTACAGTTATTGGTAACTTGTCAAGTAAAGAAGCCTCAGTGTGGTAACAAAATAAAAGACTAAATTATGCAAGAGCTTACTCATACTGGAGTGGATGAGAAACAACTTCAATCATTTATCTGGAGTGTTGATCCAGATTTCCTTCAGACATTTTTTCTGCCATCTTGGGACGTCTACTCACAGCAGGTCCAAGCATCATCTAAACCCATTGTGTGATCCCTTGTCTTTCATTACTCAAAGAAAAAAAATATAATAGGCTAGACTTGAGCCCTGAGGCACACCACTGAAATTCGAATTGTGAGATTATTTTGATCCTCCCACTTACATACTGCTCACAGATTGGGAATCATCATTATCGTAGATGTAAAGATGCTTGGGGAGCTTGCGTAAGTCAACTTTTCATTTTCATTCTCATGTCATTTTCTCATTGTATGTTTTCCAATAACTTTCATTCTCATTTAACCCAATTTCCCTCTTTTCTATTGTGGTGCAAGAATCTAGGCCCTATTTCAAGCTCATTTGAAGAGTGGCCAAGATAAACAAGAGCTACATATGCTTTGAAAATGTCATTTTGATGTTTCTGAGTAAGGTTTTATGTGTAGTTCATTTTCACGATCTAATTTTGTAAATTGTGTCACCGTACAATTACTTAGGAATTGTGTGGTGTATGCTCCTATTGTGTTGGTTTTCTAAAAGATGCTGTAGGATTGAACTAGTTACAAGAGCCATTTTTTCTTTAAAAACGGGAAACGTGTTCAAATTTGTTACTAGAGGCTACACCTTATTAAAGTAAAACACATTCATTTATTAATGAAGTAATATTAGACATAATTCCAATTCGTTAAGCCCTACAAATCATTGAATTTGCCCAATAATGTCTACAGATGTAAAATAATTAACCGCTACAGAATCTGAAAGTAGCTGTGATTAAAAAAAGTCATTTTCTGGCTCAGTATAAACAATAATAACATACTCATATAAATGTGTTTAAAGGACGGGCTTATTTTGCAACTGATAGTTTCAGCAGTTGGTATCTGTACTTTCTTTCTGTGTGGCACTCATTCTCTTCTTTCTGCAGAACTCTGGGAACCGTTTCGAAGAGCTACCGAACCCAGCTGACTATGTGAACTACCATCATCCAGGCACCCAGGAACACTGTATTGAGATACAGCCTCCTTCTGCCTACCCTCCTGTGACCTTCCTGCCCCAGAACCCATATACCCAGCACCCCACCAACACGCCCATGTACACCTTCCAACCCAACGCCGCCCCCCCTGCCCCCCGCCCTCCGTACACCTTCCCCAAAGAGCAGTCAGTCTAGAGCTGCCTGGAGCCGCCCGGTTTGCCAGGGGCTCTTTTGCCAAGCCCCCCCGCTCCCTCCTTCCCCCTCCGTCCTAAGAAAGGAATAGCCGTTCCGATTTCCACCCGAAGAGAATGATGCTTCCTGCCTCATCACCGCACTTACAATGTGGGCGTTCTCCTGGAATGATGAAACAAGTGTCAGTAGTCTGTGGACCTGAAACCTTGTGTGTTTGTGCACTTGCATGTCTCACCGTGACCATCATTAGGACCCTCCACGTCTCGTGCCGTAGCCGTAGAGACCACGCCTCCATTCTTGTGTGTTTGCCCTCACAACGCCACACCTCACTCTCCCTGAAAAACAGGGCATCTGCCTTTGCTTAGTCCAGGAATGCTCCCTTTCTTTTCTTACTGCGTTTTTCACTTTCGCTTTCACCAACCATGTACAATATTTACTTTTTGTCCCCCCTTTGCTTTCCCTATTCCTTTGCTTTCTTTCTTTCTTTCTTTCTTTCTTTTCCAGTGTTCTTCCGTGACAGTGACTGACTTTTTATATGTTCTGCATTGTTTTTCTTATGATTTTTAAATATTTGCTTGCTTCTTGTTGTACATGCATATGACCATATGAGTATTTTGTAGTGAAATTACATGACATTTTCATCCATCACATTAATGTTTTGTCTTAAAAAAAAAAAAAAATAAAAAAAGAAATGGCATGGCCCATACCAGAAACGATCATACAACATCAACGATATATGGTCGCCGCACCTATCTTGCTTCACACATAAACAACGCGATGCTAACACTGAAAATGAGCCGAATGTTTCCCTTGATCTTAGGTTAGAACTCAACGGGCTCTATTTCACACCTGCTCACGAGATGCCATCTGATTTTTACAGGTGAAAAATATTGGTAACACAACGTCTTTATCATCTTTCCTTCAGTTGTAGTTACCAAAGAAATAGAGCAATTTAGGACCTTGGGCAAGTTCTTTACATTCACTAATAATACACAGAATCCAGATTGTTTGTTTTCAGCACATGTTTCCATCCAAATACCAGTTATTTTCGTGAGGGTCCTCACGTAATCCATGAATTGTTGAAGTAAACTGTAAGAAAAAAGAAGCATTTTTCAGCTGCTAGTGCAATAGATGACTATGACAATCACTCGTGTAGGTTGCCTCTAGGAAAAACCACATTCCAATTCATATTTCTTCAACAGGGGTCTGTCTCACAAAGCATGATTTCTTGCTTTACCAGCTTTTTTTTAAAGCTTCGTGCTACTCCTGGCTTTTCTGTCTCATGATGGGCATCACTTTTACCAGGCCATATCACCACTGCAACCTGCGCTGCATGGCTGACCTGCTTCAGGGTTGGCTAAGTTTAGGATTTCAGTTCATAAACAGATGTCGGTCAGTGAGCTTCTGACCGGTCAGGGATGGCCTTCAGATGGAGGTGACTTTTCATGTTTGTTCATTTTTTTTGTGGCATCAGTCATGGGAAACACAGTCATGTGCCAAAGTTTTAACAATCAAATTCTGTGTTTTTTTAACTTTCTGAGCAAAAACTCTACACAAGGAACTTAAATATGGATTTTTTCTGCAAAATTCAATACACAGTTTCTTGATATTTGCTTCAACAGAGAGTTTAACGATGCAGACTTAAAATATGAAGTGTGTCATTGAGTTAAAATGGGCAAAACTATGTTGTTTTCTTTAGAGGATCAAAAGATATCATTTGACTTGGGGTGCCTAAACTTTTGCACACAACTGTATGTAGATATCAGCAGTTTTATTTAGTGGCAGCAGTTGCAGCATTGCTTTTTTTTTTTTTTACCTTTAAAGCCTTTGTGAAGCTGAAACTTCGCCAGGAACCTCATCTTGGAATTGCAACTTGAGACAGACCCCCACTTTACACCTTCAGGTAACCGAATCGGTCCTGGTCAGGGACAACCCACAAATCTTTTTTTTATTTTTTAAGTTTAAGAACTATATTGATATAAAATCTTAAAAATCGTACACATATAAAAACACATGCTTTCCTAAATCCGCTGTAGTGAGAAGATCAGGTTCAGTATAATCCTGTGATGATGTTTACACTGCGTCTGTTTTTGGGAAATCAGGCTCACTGGAAAACAAAAATTGAATTCACCCGATCCTTACGCGTACCTCATTTCCACTCGGACGTAGTATATTCCTTTCAAATGCAAACGATGGGTCCGTGTCGGAATCAGGTGACTTCAATGCGTCACTCCCTTCCAGTGCAGTATAGAAATGCGTGCGTCATATTTTTTTACAGAACGCTTCTTCTTACACTCTTGACCTTCTTCTGAAAGATACGTAGCTGTCAGACAGGTGCGTTTTCCAAATCCGTACCTTCAGAAAAAAAATCAGTACTTGACTCAGCAACCACCAAAATGCAACCTCAACGCCGTTCAAACGATGAGGTCACCGCCAACAACAAACGTAACGTAGAGCAAAGATCACCATGTCAGACATCTGAGAAAAAAAAAATAGTCAAAAAATGACAAATCTTGTGTTTGTGCTCAGTGTGGAAGAGAAAAAAAAAGATTAACTAATAGAGATGTTGGAGGTTGTAAAAAAAAAACAAAAAAAAGTACGTTTTGGGCTAGGTTTAAATTTGTGAGGCTATCAACTGTTCACACGCTGTTGTCTTGCATTGGTTTCTGTATGTGTGCTAGCGTAGCATTAGACTCACCTGTGGTTTCCAGGTCGCTTTGCTGGAGAGAAAAGTCCACCCATCTCTTTACCTGCCGTATCTAATACACTGTAAACACCTGTCCCCATGTCATGTATGTATAATTATAGCTGCCTCCTGCTGAATTGAATATTATTATTATTATTATTATTATTATTATTATTATTATTATTATTATTATGCACATCATTTGTCACCGGTTGCATTTATTTTGTCCTTTTGTTTTGGTCGAGTCAAAAATGTTCGACCTATTTTTTTCTAAAGCATTTATTAATTTATTTTGATTGTTGTACTTTATTATTAAAGTCATCCACTCGTTGACCATATTTCCCTTATTTTATTTTATACGTGTAAATTGTAGCTATTTTTTTTTCTTCTTTGTTACATTTTCTAACACATATGAAGTAAGAAGATATAAACTATATCTTTGATTATGTCTGTAAAAGGAAAATGTCGAAACTGTGTAAAACATGAGCTCTTAGTTGTTGTGCGTGTCACTGCTAGGTTACTCTTCCAAACGCAAGATGATTTTGACTTTGTCTTTTTTACATGGGGATTATGTTTTGTTGTAAATATTAACATTATGTACCGGATGTGTGAATGAATCTCATGCAGTTGAACATTAAACCTCACGAAGTCTAAATTACAGCGTTGGCGTGGTGCACCTTGCTTTGCTGTCAATGGAACCTGCTGTTGTTCATCATAGACCTCTTCACACCCTTTTGCTTAATTCATTGCTGTTTCATGTACAGTGTTAATAATAATATAGAACATTTCTGCTAAAAGAATCAGCTTAAAGGATACTGACTTCTCAACATTTTTCTGCATTTTTTTGATGTAAAATGGTTCATTACAGAAAGACATCATTTGGTTGCAATTCTTTACAATAAGTCAAGAGTCTTGCCAGTATATTTGGTATCCAGAATGTCCACAAAACCTGTTTTTCTTCTGAGGTGCAGTTGATGTTGATGGTGGTCAAAGAGGGGAAAATTAAAAAAAGAAAAACCATCGGCAAGCTACTCAAAATAGATTAGTTTACACTGTTGGGATTTTTAAAAATTGAAAATTGTCCAAGTTTACTACAACAGATTTAAAAAATCAAACATATATATATATATATATATATATATATATAAGCGGTGGGCTGTTATCGGCGTTAACGTGCTGCGTTAATGTAAGACTCTTAACGCGCAATAAAAAAAATATCGCCGTTAATCTATTCACAAAGTTGGGTTAGGAGCTTGGTCTATACTACTCAAGCTATGATGACTTTCACCTTTTAGTGCGGATTTACTCTCTTTATCTCTGTCTGTCTCTCTGTCTTTCTCTCTCTCTCTCTCTCTCTCTCTCTCTCTCTCTCAGACCTTCGGCAGAATTCAAATGAGCCATTTTAATCTAGATTAATTCCAAGATTACAATGAAATTAATCTAGATTAAAAAAAATAATCTATGCCCACCCCTAATACACACACACACACACA
>JBBPDD010000017.1:14036733-14049935 GCA_037974585.1 Bathyaethiops greeni | reverse complement strand
CTAATTACATGGTGACTAGGTGAAGGTGAATCAGGTGGAGGGCTAATCACAGGCAATCAGCTGAGTCTAGGTGAGTCCGGGCAAGTCCTTGGTCCAATAGCGACCCCCAGTGGTCGCGGGCGGGAATCGGGACACTCGGAGCATGCTGTAGATGTCATTAGGAAGTTCAAGAGGGGAAAGACCAGATGATAATGTTCCACAATAAGTACCAGCCACAACATTCAGTGACAGCATCATATCAGCTGCAACATTCACACAATCACTGACTGCTGAATTGAGTAAGATTATCTGGTTTTAATGGCACCTCTCAATGGAGGATACATATAAATAACAAACAGACAGCAAGTGAACAGTCATCAACTTGTTGAAGTGTTGTAAGAAGAAAAACTTGGCATTTGAAAAGAGTGACTATGTAAAGGGCCATATGGTGATTACTAGATGAATGGTTTAGATCAAAATACCAGGTGATGTGGGATGTTCCCAGTATGTGGTGGTTAGTATCTACCAAACATGGTCTGAAGATATTCAACCCATCACATCACATAGTGCATCTTGACGGAGGCAGTGTGATGCTCTGGGCAATGTTCTGCTGTTCAGTCCATTCATGTGGATGTTACCCACAACAAACATTGCTACTGGCTTTGTGGCAATGCTATTCTCTAAAGGCCAGACTTCCCAACTTCCAGGACTTGCAGACACTTCAAGTGTCTTGTGGAGTCTCAGTGGGTCAGTTATCATCAATAGCTTTACATCTACAAGGTGGATCAGCATGTTTGATGTGTTTTAATTGGCAGGATTAGTGAATGTGTTTGAGTAGGAGAACCATCAAACTGTGCTGGACACCAGCCCTCCAGGACCAGAGTTTGACATCCCTGGTATAGACCATGGGTGCCTGAACCATTACAGCAGGGGTAACCCCCCACCCCTTTTTTATTCCCAGGTAATGTCCGAGACTCTGCATGTACCCCACCCCCACCAAAGCAGTTTTTAAAAATATTGACAGTGGGGCTGTGTGTTAATGCAACATACACAGAAACACACACACACACACACACACACACACACAGTGTGAAGTGCTGCGAACGATCCACCACCCAAATAATTCCTGCTCAGTGGTGGTCCTGAGGGGATCCAGATCATTGATGAACTGTTCAGAAATGATGCAGAGAAACATATGGACTACAGTCTGGTAATTGTAAAGAACTAAGTGCAACCATGTGGAATGTGGGGCTGATAAAAGCGACAATGAGTGCAGATACATGGTAGGCTTGTTGTACCTAATATAGCAAATCATTGTTGTTTAGATTATGCTGCTGTTTGCACTGGTGTTTCGCTACAAGAGCAGTACACCTACTGAGCTCTGCACTCTTAGCACGATTCACTTTATTTACTTTGAAGCTCTAGGCAAGCTCTACCCTGGTTTGTTAATTGTCTTGTGTAATTACACAATAAGCATGCTATGTTTTTCTGACTTTTATTATGTGGTCTTGTAAATAAAGGCTTGTGTTTCTCCGAGGGCCTGGAGGAATATTGTTTCACTCTAAAGTATATTTGTAAATAGCTGGGAAAAGATTAGAGCTCTTCTTGATTGTGAAGTATCATTATAATTTTATTTCTACTTATATATACTTGAAGTGAATCCAGACTCACTGTATGATTGTATTAAATCAGGCACTCCCCTAGTTGCAATGTATTCGTCGTTTATTTTTATGGGAACCATGCTGTGTTATAAGTATTACAGATAGTAAAGGTTATAAAATCATTTTACTACATCAGATTATACATGTTATACAGATAACAAATAGGACTTTCACTTAAAAGCAGGGAATTCAAAGCAGTATGGTTTTCCTAAACATGCATATGACCATTTTATTATGTAAATATACACGTAATTAATTTGTTGGCTCTTTAAAATAAACAAGGACAAAACAAGTGGCCCACAAAGGTTTTATTATCAATATGAAGCCTTTAGTAACTAAGAGAAAACATTCAATATCCGGTATGAAGAGGGACTGGAGCACTTCTAACTTCCCTTTAACAACAGAAGCGTGTTGGGAGGAGCTGGATGTGGACCATATATAAACCAATGACCATTAATCATTAACCCAAGAAGAATCTTTAACATAAATTCATTCATTCGTTTTTGTAACTCCTTAATCCCTACCAGGGTTGCGGGTACCCAGAGCGTATCCCGGGGTCTACAGGCACAAGGCAGACACACACACACACACACACACACACACACACACACACACAATTTAGAATCCCCAGTTCACCTGATGTGCATGTCTTTGAACTGTGGGAGAAACCCGGTGACCCCGGAGGAAAACCACCCCACCATGAGGAGAACTCCACTCACACACACACACACACACACACACACACACACACACACACACACACAAGACCAGGACACCGATTCAAGCCACCAGCCACAGAGGTGTGAGGGAACCCACTATGCTTTATGTTGGCACAACAGTTTGTCTTGAAATGCTGTGACACTATAGAACCCCACTTGGTGTGGATAGGATTGTTTTTGTCTTTTGTATACCTTTCTACGAGTCCTGTCACACTGCTAATGCTGATGTTTTTTTAAGCAATAAAGTTTTCTTTTTCCTGATTATTGATTTACCTTTACATTTTCTTTAAGGGTAATGCATTAAATTGAGTTGAAATTAAATTAAAATGGTCTGGGAGCGCATCAATCCCTGATTTTTTACTTTGTTTTGCAATTGACTGTCCCAAATGTTCAGCAGGCAAAAAAAATATTCTTGAAATTTGTCTTTGAAATCAATAAACCATTTGACCTCAGTGTTAAGCGCTTTAGGAACATCGTCCCATAATCTGTTGCATATCCTTACCCTACACTCACATCTGCGTTGCCATTAGCACAAGAGCATCCTGCTTTCAAGGGGATTATATTGTGAAGTTTTATCCCCTTCCTGACAACGGCAGGGATAAAACACGCTAGGTGTGAAAGGGAAGACTCGCTAGATGTGAACCCAGAAGCAGCCGACAGTCTAAATCTGGCTAATGTTTACTAAGCTACTTTTCTTGGCAGCCAATCACTAAAGAGCAGAGAGAGGGAGCGAGTCCTTGGCAGACTCCTTGAGTGGATCAGAATCGGAAGCGAGGTAAAGCACTAGTGAAAGGAACAACTTGCCAAGGTGCCCAATAAAGGAGAGCGAGGATCTCAATCGGAGGCCTCATATGAGAGATTCAGACCGTGTTTTCCTGAAAGCCACGACTCTGTGGAATGATGGAATATTTAAGCAATAGCTGCGGGGTGAATCACTCGAGTTGCATTTGCTTGATGTTGTTATTGATTCCTTACTCTGACGTTAACGTGTAGAATATTTACAGACATATCCTCATGAATTCTGGACAATTTTTTCTACAAAATGTCCCGCAGAGTCTGTCCAGTAAATGTCCAGTACAAAAATGGTCAGTAAAACCTATGATGCACACTTTAAAAATCAAATCCCTCAGCTCCCTCCACTGGAAAAAGCTGAGGTCATGAAGAAAATACTACTTCATTTCCCTTAAACCTCCCTTTTTCCACAAATAATTATTTAACATCCCCTTTTATTGTATTTCATACGGAATTTTACATCTTCACCTCTTATGATAGTTAAGTGTTATAACTTTAGTGTTGCTATTCAAATGTAATTACATTGTATTTACATGTCATTACATAATAAATCAACACGAAATTGTGTAGTTATCTATTACATTGTTAGTTACTTGATGAATTATGTTTATATCTGCATTAACAGCTTTGCACATTTGCCCTTTTTCCATTTGTTGCTGTGAACAGTACATATTATAATTATGATTGTTATTCATTGTCTAATGCTGTCGCTGGGTGTTGAATTATTTATTTATTCTAATCTTTAGCGTTGAATAAGTTGTAATAAGCAGCCAATGAATTATAAGCTATGGGCTACCTGCTTTAAAGCCATTTTATAAACATATTTTGCCTCTTATAACTGATAACTTTAATTTAGACTGTAATTAAAGAGCTGCTTCTTGCAAACAGAAATGTAGCAAGTTAACATGCTGGCTATATTAAAGGGCAAAAATATAAAGCAGTCCATCACTTTGATGAATAGTGGCAGATCTGCCCTCGTCCTGCTGGACAGGATGAGTGTTTTGCATCAGTAGCAGTTTGACAGCAACAGTGCTGCATTTAAGCTGTCAGTGGTGCTTTACAGCTGCTGTTTCTTTGTTCTTTCACATACTCCCTACCGCTGTAGTCGTTAAACACACTCCAGCTCTCCCAAGGCACCTCACTAACCCTCTCACATATCTTTGATTGTGCATTGGCTGATCTTGCTCTTCTTCACCACTCACTCTTATTGACCCTGCATCTGTAATATCCAGGAGTGTGATTGTGTGGTTGCTATAAAACCATTGTTTGGAGACACGTAAACATTAGTTTTACGGGAAAAATACGTTTACACTAAAAACATCTTCTGACTTTTTTTAATCAGTGTCTTGTCTTTTACCGCTGCACCACCAGGGTGTTCACATGGGGTCTCTTACCAAACCATTTATTGTTACTGATGGCTTAACACATAACCGCATTCACAGGCTGATTACTTTTAATTATACAACAACAAACGGCTTTAGTGCCTAGTCTGTTTATGAGCCTGCTGTGTGATTTGCTCCTCACTTGCTTCTTCGCATTTGTGTTTCACTGAATTTTGTCCCTTTCCATCCGCCTTGGCCATGATGTCACAAACTCTCTCTCTGGCACATATTTTGAAGGCAACTCAATCATCTTCTCTCTTTCTTTGTGCATTAGAGAGCAGACTCTCAAAATAATGAATCCACTAATGCACTATTATTAATTGTCACTTCGCTGAGACTTTTCCCAAAGATTGAAGTCACAACGGCAGGATTCCATACTGAGATTAACTTTATTATAAATAAGAACTGAAACCTGGCTCGAGGGCCGATACATGCACAAACTGAAAGGCAAGAGTAATGATATCTGCAATGGTATGGTTAACGGTGGAGCGACACTATGGTCCACCAAGACAGAACTTAAATACCCCACATGATATTGTTTCCAACCAATAACAATACACAAACACTTAGTCCTGAGTACACCAGCAGCTGGAACCAATCTCACGGCTATTACCCAGCTCAGGATATCAAAATAAAGATATCAAAATAAGAGTCCCACAACATAACCAAAACTTAAACCCCAGCGCCCCCCTGTGGCCGATGACTAGACGTCACATTAATGAAGGTTTTGACATAAGAAAGGTTTCAAACATGAGTTCAGAGAAGTGGAGTCGTTTTGGCAATAAAAAGAATAATACAAATTTTACCTCAGAAAAAAAACTATAGTGGGATTCCTGATACTGATTCCTGATGTGTCCAGGGCCATTACTCATGTTTTTCAGGTACCCAGTATGATTACATTTGATAGACAAAATATTGCAGTATATGCACCAGCCTTTAAATAATATCTGCTTCTGGAGGATTTTGTGTCTGTCTGGCCAGAGGGATAAACAAAAAGTTCAGAGAAGTGGTGCCATTTTGGCAATAAAAAGAATAATAAAAATTTTAAAATAGTGTGATTCCTGATGTGTCCAGGGCCATTGCTCATGTTTGTTCAGGTACTCAGCATCATTAAATTTGATAGACAGAATATTGCAGTACAGTAATCCCCTGTTTTCGCAGGGGATGCATTCCAAGCGCACCCGCATATAGTGAAAAAATGGCTTGTTGTGTTTTGGTTAAAAATAAAGCCAAAAATACCTATTTTTAGGGTGTAAACTGTTGCGGGTCGGTCAGTGGCCAGTAGGGGCGACTGCTTTTCAGTTGTTTTTGGTTCTGTTTTGTAAATGTTTTGAGGACTTTTATTTTGACTTTCAGTTCTGTTCACGTATCACCTGTTTTTGTTTGTCACCTGTTTTGTGTTCTTCCCTGATTTCTGTATGTATTTAAGTTCTGTTTGTGTCAGTGCACTTTGTGTAGCGGCCACTGTGTGCCGGCCACTGAGTCAGGTTTGTTTTCTGTTTTGTTTTCTGTAAATAAAAACTCACCACATGGATACATGTTCTCCAGCCTCGTCCATGCCCAGAGGAAAATCACGGACGCGGGATCCTCCTGTCATCTGTGACATAAACCCTAAATATACCCACAAATATGCTTTCAATTACATTCATTTTAAACTCAGTTTAATGCATTACCTTTAAAGAAAATGCAGAAGTAAAAAAATAATCAGAATCAGAAAACGTCACTGCTTAAACATCCATTAGCATTAGCGGTTAGCATTAGCATTCAGCAAGAATGGTTGAAATAACTCTCTCTACCCACATGTTTAGACAGGGCACAGCTTACTAATACTAAATAAACTGAGATAACTGTTGAAAACTGGGGTGGGGGCAGTTTAAAACACTAAAATACGAGACACGGAGCAGTCATGCTACACACTACAGTCTGCCGGGTTCTCAGAAAAATCTGTGCTAGGCAGAGGGGTTACTGTATATGCACCTGAGACAGGAACTGATGGCTATTGCCTCGTAGGATGAAAACCAATAAATGTAGCCATAATACGCTAAAATGCAATCATACTTTATACAAGTTCTTTTATAGCAATTTTGGACAAGTATAGAGATCACGGAAATCCATTTAACTTAACAAGACATAAATGTGCAACGAAAAATACCTTAATTTAGAGATAATTCTACATAAATGCAGTAACTCAAGTAAACAAAAGTTGTAGTGGGACAAATATCCACAATAAATTACTTGTCCATCCTAAAGACACATGTGTGGGTGAATCATTAGTTGGGATGATATAAACATTTCAGTTTACTAATAACTTTCCATATGATAAGTTTTCCAAAGATTTAAACCACTAACCACATTGTCCACATAATTGATTAATTCCTAAGAAACAGACATAAAGGAAGTTCCCATGATGTGCAGATTTTTTAAAAATCTATTAAATATTACACATAATCATGGTTCCCCACTATTAATAGCCTTTAATGCACTTCTAGCCTCAGTGCACTGTCAGCCTTCGTCTGTTCTTGCCGCAGCTCTGTGAGCGGACCTGGATAATGGATTTGAGCTGTTCACTCTTTTTCATATGGTGAGATAGAATCATAATTTTCTGCTGTGTGATCCGCCATTACATTGTCTTTAAAACAGGGGGAGCTAAATGATGTCATAAACAAGCTCTCTCTCTCTCTCTCTCTTTCCCTCTCTCTCTCTTTCAGCCTTTAAATAATATCTGCTTCTGGAGGATTTCGTGTCTGCCTGGCCGGAGGGATAAACAAAACTACAGATTCCAAACCATTATGAAAAGCTTTTGTTATATTAGCATTTATATTTATACACGCCTCAGATTATTTTTCTCTCCCAATAATTGTATGGCACCCCAGACAACGGCCTAAATAGCAATTTTGCACTCTGCAAACAATGGCGGGCTGCCTCATTTTCATATAAAAAAAAAATCACAGCATCTTTGCAAAACTAATAACGCTGAACCTCTCACATGGTGACAGATTTGCCATTACCCTGCGCTCCCAAATGAATGGCAAGTTTTTTTCCCCCTCTTTGGCAGGTCTCTGTTGAACAGTCTTAACAAGGGGTTTTATGTGTATCCAAAGGCCATGAAGTAATTTAGCGTTCGGCCCAGGGAGACATTTGCAGTTTTTAAAATGCAGAATCATAAGTCTAATCAGTGGGTATCAGGCCTAGCCATCGTCGTCTTTTACCGCCTCATTAAACCCTTCCCGGCATGAGCTTCTGCTCTAATCGCCTCTGCTCCCAAATTTAGACATGTGTTCCCACTGCACTTCAGACACTTTCAGTTGTAAAACTTTCTTATCGTCAGCGAACTCGTGAAGTGAGTAAGAGTGCTCTGATCTCCCTGGCCGCGTTACTCCCTCACCGCTGTTCATTATGGCAGGTGGATTTTTATCAAGCGATAAAGAAAAAGACGCTTATGATCTGTTGGGTAGATACATACTGACATAGCTAATGAATTCAAACCTACTCTG
Organism: Bathyaethiops greeni; assembly: GCA_037974585.1. Lineage (NCBI taxonomy): Eukaryota > Metazoa > Chordata > Actinopteri > Characiformes > Alestidae > Bathyaethiops > Bathyaethiops greeni. The sequence continues at coordinate 14,041,908 of JBBPDD010000017.1, read as the reverse complement.
CCGATCAGGTTTTTTTTGTCTTTTGAAATTTGACTATACAGTAACCCCTCAGTTTTATGCGGATTCAGTCTAAAGCAGATTTTTATGAGGACCAAACTGTATTACCACCACGAGTCCAGCGGTGACTGCTCTGTGTCTTGTCCTCGTATTTCAGTGTTTTAACCACCCCCCCATCCAATTTTCAACAGTTATCTCAGTTTATTTAGTATTAGTAAGCTGTGCCCTGTCTAAACATGTGGCTAGAGAGAGTTATTTCAACGTTTCTTTAGCGTTAATGCTAACCGCTAATGCTAATGTTTTTTTAAGCAATAAAGTTTTCTGATTCTGATTATTTACCTTTACATTTTTTTATGAGCAATGCATTAAAATTAGTTTAAAATGAAATTAATGTGTTCTGCGAGCAGATTTGGGGGCATATTTAGGGTTTACACTGTAAAAATAGGCATTTTTAGGCATATTTTTAAAAAAGAAAACACAACAATGCATTTTTTCACTATATGTGGATGCTCTTGGAACATAACCCCATGAAAAGCATTGGATTGCTGTACTCACGTGGGTAAAATTTGCAAGTCATTCGTTTTTGCAGTAGCTATAACAAAAAATATGTTTTGGACACCTGATCATCATGCCTATATGAACTTGTTTGATGATCCGTTTTAGAAAACAATGGTCACTGATATATGGGGACCCCCCAAGCAGCCATTTTGGGAAGACTTTCTACACGATTTTGGATTCAGTCAAGAAAAAAAAAGCATTTGTGAGATTAGACACTTGCTAGGTCACAAACAACATTCCAGTTCCCCCGAAATGTTCTCACGTTGATTGAGGTCATGGGTATGAGGCTTTCTGATTTATTTTGCTTCCACTAAAAAGCCTTGCACAAAACATTTTAATGGTGTAGCTACGAAATACTGAACTGCCTGAAACATTATAGCCCATCCAGACCTCTGTAGAACCCCCCCAGAACGTTGAGGCTCACACAGAGCTCAGCTGGAGGAAGATCATTTTCTAATAAACACCCTGCAATATTACTCCAGGGAATATTATGAATGCAGGCTCAATATGTGTTTTTCAATCCAGATTTAAAAGTTGTTTTGTGATACATTTTGTCCTGTTGTTTGCAACCGTGCTCTTAATTTGTACTGAGCTTTTGTTGGCTCCTTACCCTACACTCTTTAGTGTTTTCCCTGCTCTTGCTGTTACAGAACAGGACTTTCTCCAAACTTTCGAAACATCATCACTCCAGACATCGGCACATCAGTGGCACTTTTCTTTTATCTATATATTTCTTTTGTAAGTTTTTTTTTACATTTATTACTTGTTTATATTCCTGTATAGCTTTATGATAATGTTCTATATAAATAAGCAAGACTCGACAAATATCATTTCCACTAATCCAGAACCCAGTAGCATCTAAGGCAGCGGCTCTGCCATGGAAACCCATTTCACAGTTGCCAGTTCTTGTGCTAATGTTGCTTTCAGAGGCAGTTTGTGGTGGTTTTTGGGTGTGACACATGTGGAGGCGCCACACTGTTTGGCAGTCTACCACTCGACTGTATTATTTTCCTATAGAGACTATACTGTGTGATTGATTTTATACTCCTGTTAACACTGGATATTGCTGAAACACTTGAACTTGATAATTAGAATTAATTAGCACATCCACCAGCTCCTCCAGGGGATCCCGTTCCCAGGCCGTCACAGATATATAATCCTCCCAGCATGCCTTGGGTCTGCCCTGTGGTCGTGCCTGGGACACCCAAGACGTGCCCTGACTGGATGCCCGAACCACATAAATTGGCTTTCAGTTTTAGAAACATATTTAAAATAGAATAGATATGAAGCGAAATAAATTTATGCTTTCCTATCTAATAGATCTGTAATGTAATGTTTTACTGAATGGTTGCCTAGGCGACTGGCTGACTAGTTCAGAGTGCAGCTGCCGCTACGTGACAGGAAAATATTTTTATTCTAGTCTTATTCAGTTTACACTGGCTTTCTGATCTATTTTGCTTCAAATAAAAAGCCTCGTTTAAAATATTTTAATGGTCTAGCTACAAAATACTGAACTGCCTGAAACATTATAGCCCATCCAGACCCCTGTGGAACCTCCCTAGAACTTTGAGGCTCACTCAGAGCTCAGCTGGTGGAAGATTATATTTTTAGAAACACCCTGCAATAGCACTCCAGGGAATATTAGGAACGCAGGCTCGATATGTGTTTTATTTTCATGTATTTTTTCATCCAGATTTCCAGATTTTTTGTGACTCATTTTGTCCTGTTGTTTGCAACCGTGCTCTTAACTTGTACAGAGCTTTTGTTGGCTCCTAAACCTACACTCTTTAGTGTTTTCCCTGCTCTTACATGCCCATGTCAACCCAGGAAGGGCTTATTAAATGACTGATTAGTTGGAGCATGGAAAACTCAGAGCAGGGGTGCTGCTGGGAAACACTGTTAAAAATAAAGCAAATGATCTCTCCAGTGTTTTACTCCGAAATTTTATAACATATAACATTTCAATGAACTGAGTGCTGTATGAATAAAGATAAGGCGGAGAAAAATTCTGCACGTCACTCATGAAAGAGCATAACATGTGTTTAAGCATTCACATTAGCACAAAATGCCTTCACAGCTGCTCTTTCTACTTAATATATTCGGTGTTTTACTGAATGTTCATAGATTCACCTTCTGTCTACAGTTTCTTTGTTGTCTAATAATTGTGGCTAATTAGATTTTGCCTCTTTGTTCTGTTTTATTTTACTTTGAAATTAGAAACTACAGTCAAACTATCTGCCCACGGAAGCCCACAGTTTGCGGTAGCTTGTCTGGATAATGGAAATTTAGGTAGACTGAATCCTTTCCCGTCTTTCATGAACTTCCAATGTCATCCAGCTACCAATTACGTTTCAAATTGCAATTTATCTCAGTTAATTGCCATAATTAATATTCGATGGAACACTGAAAAGACTCCCACTTGATTTGTTCCAGTTTTAATTTAACATATCACGGCTCATAATCAGACTGTAAGATATGCATCTTTTTAATCATGCTTGTCCACTTGAGGCACCTTCAAATTCCAGGCCTAAAATCTCTGTCGCGGAGACGTCGCGGAGATAACAAGATTCAGTGGCACAAAAAAAAAACAGAGCTGAACTCCCGAAAACACTTAAAAGTGATAATAAAACCTCATTAAAAGGAATCAGACTAGCATCACTGAGAGCTTATTTTGAAGTGAGAAAGGCACAAACAGGAGAAGTCAGAAACGCAGAAAAAAAGACGGATGAAGAAAAATGAAAACTCAAATGCTGATGGTGGAGGGACTGTCCACATCCGCTCCCTCAGCTATAAGCCAGAGCGGAGGGCAAAAATAGGCATGGCAATATTACCTGTCTTGCTCCTGCCACTTTGATTCAATCTGATTTCATGCCCGAGATGAAACCCACTCAGGACTATTTGAACCAGGGCCAATATTCATTTAGATGGGAAGTATGATAGGGAAGGCCAAGGCCATGATTAATTCTGTTACCAGCCTCATACTTGTATTTCATTAGCCAGGTACGAGAGGCCACCACAGCTCACTGCAAACACAGGGACCAATCAGACTGACTTTGGCACAGTGGTGACGGAAAGAAAAAGTAGGATGGAAAGAAAAGGGCAAAGAAAGAAAGAATAAGAATGAAATTAAGAAAGAAAAAAGACAGAAAATTAGAAGAAAAATGAAGGAGAGAAAATGTAAATGTAATATATTACCCTTAAAGAAAATGTAAAGATAAACCCGAGAATTAAATACAGAAAAGTCAGGAATGAGAGAGACAGAGAAGGAGAGTGAGAGAGAGATACAGAGAGAGCGAGAGAGAGAGACAGAGATGATCGCACGAACGAGAGTGAGAGAATGGGAGAGAGAGCAAGAGGCACAGAGAGAGAGAGTAAATCATAGCTTGCGTAGTACAGACCCAGCTCCCAACCCAACTTTGTGAATAGATTACCGGCGAATTGTTTTTATCGCGCGATAAGAGTCTCTAATATATATATATAGATATATATTAGGGATGTGCCGAATATTCGGCCACCGAAAGTTTTTGGTATCAACCAAAATACTTTTTTAACGTGACCGAAACAGTGATGGCGCAATCAACAACCGCAGACTGCACGAGCCAGATTGGATTACAGTCAACATGTCTGCTGTATGGGCGCATTTAGCATAGTGGTTAAGGCTTTCACCCTGTGATCAGAAAGTCCAGGTTCGGTTCCCAAGGCCGCTAGACACACTGCTCCCTGGGCGCTGTGTTCATAGCTGCCCCCTGCTTCACTTGGTGAATGGGTTAAATGCAGAGGATGTATTTCGTGCTGTTCACACTGTGTGCCGTGTTCATGAATGATCACTTAACTTTCATTTGGATATATCTAAAGGGGGTTCTCCACTGACTGGTACCAACTCGTTTCCGATCTTCAGCATGGAAGAAATCAAAGGGGTTTTATTCTTATCCTTGGTTTGTGGCTGTTTGCCACAAAACTGAGACATTGTCTTTGCAGACAAGGCTTAAAGAAGCAACCTTGGTGTTAGTTAGCGCTAATGCTAATGCTTGCTCTAATGCTAATGTTCAGATTTTAGATAAGAAAAAGTAAATAAGCAAGTAGAGTTGAACCGAATCAAGCTGGTACCAGTCAGTGGAAACCCCCCATAAGAAAGACACTCGGAAAGCTTCGTTTCGGAATACTAAAATGCACTTGAATACTCTCTTTATGAGAGAAGATATTTAAATGTATAATATTTCAGCTATCTTACTTTAGGCTATTCATGAGTGAGGCTAAGTAAAATATTTTATTTCAAATTATAGTTTATATTGTACATTGTTTGAATGCTAAATAAATATGTTCATTGTTTTTGTAACAGATTATTTTAATAATTTAATAATAATAATTTAGTCTTTAGTGTTTCGTTTTTGGCCAACCCTTACGAAAATTATCCATGGTTTACTATGATTAAATATCCATGGTTTTCATGGTTTTTGGGTAACTATGAAGTGGTATATGTATATGAAAACTATGGTAGAACCACAGCTACCAGGAAGTGCTATGGATAAACCATAGTAAACTGTGGGTAGTACCAAAGTACCATGGGGTACCATAGTAAAACTATGGTTACTGCATAAAAACCATAGGAAACCATAGTGA
>JBBPDD010000017.1:13990579-14001295 GCA_037974585.1 Bathyaethiops greeni | reverse complement strand
GCAACAGGTCTGTAGTCATTCAGTCCTGTGATGGTGGGTTTCTTGGGGACCGGGATGATGGTGGAGCGTTTGAAGCAGGAGGGAACTTCACACAGCTCCAGAGATCTGTTGAAGATGCGGGTGAAGATGGGAGCCAGCTGTTCAGCGCAGGTTTTGAGGCAGGAGGGGGATATAAACCAACATTGGCAAAACGAGTGGGCAACTTGCAATGGAGACTTTTACATGGTGCGATAGCGGTCAATGCCTTTGTTTCGATTTTAAATCCAGAGGTCAATCATTGCTGTCCTTTCTGTGGTCAAAGAGAAACCGTCTTCCACAATTTTTTGCACTCCGTAAGAATCAAACCCTTGTTTAATTGCTTGCAGTCCCTGTGTGAGTGTTTTAACAGAGCCTTTTCTGAGAAGGATTTTATTTTTAGTTCGACGGCAGCAAAATGTCTGCAAACTATTAGACTATAATGGGCCAAGCCAAAATGGCCATTTATGTTAACAGGCGAAACAAGGTTGCTCACCAACAAGAGTACGATGTTGTACAGGTTTTTACTGTTCTGGTCAAATCCAGGGTGCATATCGACTATCACGGTGCCGGGGGCTATCTTGGAAATCATGAGCTGGAAACCAGAACTCCATGATGACGTGGTGTTTATTCAGAGAAGAAAACAAAGAGCACGGAGGCTCAAAATAAAGGCTACAGGTTTCAGACGTGAGGGAGACAGGGCAAAACATAAGCTCAATAAGAGGAAGAACCGAGAGGGGACAGAACTAGACGTGGGTTTATATACACAGACACACATGTGACACAGGTGGGGGCTGATTAACACAATAGGACACACATGGGGAACCGGGCACGTGATACAAGGGAACGGAACACATGGACAGGAAACACAGAGCCAGGAAGTAAACAAAGCATAAACATCAGAGAACACATGACACATACAAGGGGAACTAAAGCAAACAGAATGGAACTAAAAGAAAGGGGGATTAACGCGGCTGCTGGCCAGACCGTGACATCGACTTTCGTTTTTATGAATTATTGCAGGATTTTGGCCCTTTTGTGGATATGTGGTGCTGTAATCAAGCTCTGTGCTCTGTTGTCGCAAATGCATGGATTTTTTACATTTAATATGTTTTAATAAAACGTTGTTTTTATATATTTAATTGTTTTTATTTATTTATTTATTTATTACTGTATAATGTATATTTATGTATTCTTTTTTTCTTCAGTGTCATGAATGTGGTCTGAGCTGTCTATAGTTAAATAAAGGGTGTTTTAAAAATCTAAAATCTCTCTCCCTCTCCCTCTCTCTCTTTCTCTCTATCACTCTCTGTCTCTTTCTCTTTCCCTCTCTCTGTCTCTCTTTCTATCTCTCTCTTTCTCTCTCTCTTTACAGGTTCTCACAGATCGCAGTCAAAAGAGAACCATTCTAAATTACAGCAGTCAGTCTGACTGTATCGCAGTGGTGTGGAGGCACTATGCACTTTGTATCTTCAGAATGAGCTGCAGAGATCCAGATTCCTTAAATTAGACTTATTTCCTTAGAAAGTACTCATTATTTACAGCTTATCCAATCCTGCAGTCTAGAGCGCACGAATAAGCTGCCCTACATTGTGAATATTTGTTTCCGTGGAGAGACTCTCTTTCCTCTAATGAAGTCTGTATGTGGAGCTTGCTGCATAAAGTGAGAACAATGCCTGGCTTGTCCATCACAGACCTTCAGAGTCCTGATTCTCCCGGAACAGCACTGTCTTCTGCATCAGAGATCAAAGGCAGACGCTGGGGGCCCCTGCCCTCTCAGACCGCAACCACACTCCCCTACTAAATCACGCATGCGCTCTCTGCCCAAACACATTATATAAGCCTGTGTTTGTGTCTGTATAGTGAGAGCTGTCAAGTCACGCTCTTCAACATTCTAGTGTTATGCGACACAGCGTGTCAAAATAGTGAAGTTACTCAGTCTCACAAGCAGGTCTTGAGAAAAATGAGCTCCTCTCTATGACTAAATCAACAGATATGTGTTGTTTATTCTCAGTCAGCTGCATAATTATTGGCACATATTGAATAATAATAATAATAATAATAATAATAATGGTGTTGTGTATTTGTGGACACTGTCAAACCCTTCCCTGTCTTTGCGTCAAGCCTCTACACGGTATGTGGATCCTATACATACAGTACATGGACTTTGATCAAATTCATTCCAGTGAGAAAATTTCATATTTACCAAACCACGACTTAATTTCTTCCAGCCCAGGACACACAGGCATGTCACATCAAAGTGACATATTTTGCTGAAATCCAACGACAGGCCTCTTTGCAATCAGACAGGTTGAATGAGTGGATGTGACAGTCTGAGATGTATTGGCTTGTATTGTACCTGGAGAGGGAATGAAATGTGATGATAAACAGGGTGAAAGGAGCTCAGGTGTAGCAGATGTAGCGAGGGGTAGACATGAGTCAATTAGATTCGCCTCCCACCTGTGATTGAGGCCAGTCTCATTTCTGCTTAACAGCAGAGGAAATGAAAGTTCATTGGGCGATATTGTTGGGAGGAAGAGCCAGATGGGACTTGTTTTGAAATAGCATTGCGGCAATGAGGACGCGTGAGAAGTGGCAAATTAGACTATGACACCATGAAAATTTCTCCACAAATGGCAAAAGTGGGGAAAGCCACTTTGTCATAATGGCAGAGACCATTACAGCCTTATTGAGACAGTATGTCAGGAGTGAAATATGAAATAGTGTAATGGAGGGCTCCGGAAGAGATGCCACTACATCACAATTGGGCTCGGGGGTGTCAAGTTAAGAAATGGCAAAAATCTGTCTACACCTCACTTCAAACAATACATCACTTTAAGTTGAGAATGCGTCCCAGAAGAGCTCGGAACAGACACTCTCCTTGTAGGCCGTGTTCTCCAGGGAAAAGACAGAAGAGCCGTGAAAAACTTCAAAGCCGCGGTCTTTTGCGACAAGCCGTCCAGATGATAGATTTTTTTTTTGTTTTTATTTGTTTCGAAAGTGGGAGGATTTTTTTTAACTGTTAATCAACATAATTGATTACACTGCATTACAGTAGGAAGACAAATAATGTATTGTCCAATTTAGTGTCCTTTTCCATCATCCATATAAAACAGGGACTTAATATCAAGTGGACACTCTAAATACAGGTGAGATGGTGGTCTGGGCTTCATATGACCACTATCTTTAAGCCATGTGTACACGAATGTATCCATGACCAGGACACGCCTACTCTACAGGTGTGTACTGTTTTACCCAGAGCTGTCCACTTGTGATCAGATTACCCAAGATGCATCGTAAACCTCTGAGGTCGGAGGTACAGGGCTTCTGAGGGGGTATTGTAAACTATATACATACATATGCTATAAAACCACTTATTTAACCAATTATTTTATGGGCAATAAAAGTTACACGTCTTTTTTATACGTGACCTGAGCTTTAGTATCTTGAAGTCAGTTTAGGAGTCTGCTGTGTGTTTTGCTACTTGTTTTCTTTCGCGTTTGTTTCGCTGCGTTGAATCCCTGTCTGGCCACTTTTGCCATGATTACACAAATTATCTCTGACACATTTTTAAGGCAATTTGACTTACTGGTCCTTACTCTCTACTTTCATTGTGTTAAGCAGTTTTTCTTCTGCAAACTTAGAGTCACATGTTCTTATAGTAAGATCCACCAGGTCCACACTCAAAATGGGAAATACACGGCAAAATGATTCAGGAGAGGACAGTTTAGAGCAGCCAAAAGGATATGTTTATTTTTTGTTATATACAGTAATCCCCCACTTTTTGTGAGGGTTTTGTTCTAAGAGCACCTGTGTATAGGGAAAAACCACGTTGTTTGTGTTTTCGTAAAATAAAATGCCTAAAAGTTTTATAGTGTAAACCCTAAATATGGGGGGGGGGGGGTTTAGGTGTTTATGGTTCGGTTTGCAGAACGCTGAGCTGGGGGGGGGGGTGGGGGGGGATGGTTGTTGCAAGGCAACAGGACAACAGAGAAGCACCCAACTTTGATGGTGGTGTTCAATGGGCAGCCTATATTCTGCGTGAGAAATCGGAGGTGTGGCGTGTGACAGTCAGATGCGTGTGAGAGCCCTGCTAAAATATGAGGACAAGACATGGAGCAGTCACGCTACATGCTGCAGCAGCTTCTTCTTCTTCTGCTTTTTCTTTTTCTTTTTCTGACGGCTGACAACTTTTCAGTGCATTACCGCCACCGCTGTACTGAATCCGCAAATGTTGGTCCGCTTGTACAAGAAAGTTAGTTTTGGGGTTAAACAGGTGGAGGCTGCAATCTCATTACATGCTATCGGCAGCACACAGCTATGAAGGGTTCATCCATCCATCTTCTGAACCACTTATCCTTAAGCAGGGTGTACTGGAGCCTCTCCTAACAGTCACAGGGCACAGGGCAAATAAGTGTCCTGGACTGATCATCCGTTCATCACCGGTTTAGCTTAGCAATTCACGCATGTCTATACATGAGAGGTAACGCATACATGAGGAGAAGGCAGTCAAACCCTGATAGGAATCAGCACCAACCATCACACCAGGATCATCCAGGATAAAACTGACATTCAATTCAAGTATTAAGAGATATTCAATTCTTCGGTGCTGCAGTTTTTCACTGCTTCTCCAGTTGTTTTCTGTTAGCCTCATTTACTTGCACTTGATGCATTATCTCTCTGAAGTACGAACACTTTTATTTGCCTGTGGTTTTAGGCTACCATACCAGCCTCTGGTTCCGACACGGCATATTAGGCATATGTAAACTTTTTAAATTGTTTCACGCCGACTCGGTGGCCTGAGGTGAATAACAGAAGTAAACACGAGCCGACTCGCACTTCACACCAAGCCTGGGCACGCACTACAGCAGTCGTCCCTTTTAGGACTCAGCAAAGCCTCTTATTTGTGACATTTTGTTGTCGTATTCTGTGAGAGAAAAATGCTGTTTCAGAAGATCTTTTTTTTTTCAAGCCTGGAGTCAGAAACCCATAATAGAGTACTGTATAACAGCCTCAGCCATGCACTTAAAGGAGAGAGAACATCCAAAGCTAAGAATAATGCCTCTGTTTCTCGGGGTAGATGTGCTGTGTGCTCATTAACAGGTTTTGAATGAGGCTCAGCACTAATGAGGACACTGCGAGGTGGAGAGTGCAGTTCGGTTCGGAGACATTCCGTAAAAAGTGGAATGTATTCATCTTTTCAAGATGTGCATTGAAGGGACCTGTAATGGTTTACAGCCTCTTGCCGAGCTGACTTGGTGCATGCTGATCTGAGCATAATGTCAGTTTGCCTGCTGTTTATGGAGACTTTGATCTCATATCAATGCACCAAGCGAAGCTCCTGGAAAGTCTGGTAAGTGCGCTTTACAGAGTAGGACTTTTAAGAGAGAGTCTTCTGGATGCGATCCAACTAAGCCCGTCTCTGCCTGAACCTGATTCCTTTTTCAGGTTGGATTTCTGAAGGGAATTACTGTATTAGAAACGCTATGAGCAGTCAGGGATGGAATATATGCTAAACAACAGTAAAGTTTTGTTTTCGTTTGTTGGTTTGGGGTGGTTTTTTGCCTCATCATTACAGCTGCTGCTTCTAGAACCACCAAGGGGGTCATATTTATCACCTGGCATTTTCAGATGCTTGTAGTTCTGTTAAAATAAAACCCCGACATCTTCACGACTTTTCCTAAAATGGCTTTATTATTAATCATCTTGTGGATTTTGGTGAACGTGTGATAAAAAGAAAAATAAATACGACCATTTATACCTAGAAACCCCCACCCACACCATTAAGCTCACCATATGCAGCCCCTCCTGCCGCTCTCGGTTGCAAAATTTAAGACAAAAATATATATTTTAAATGCTTATTTTGTCGAGTCTCCTTTATTATTTAAAAAAGAAGATTGAGCCACTTCACAGCTTCTAGAAATTACATCTTAACATCGCTGACGCTTTTGTAGCAGGGGGGTCAAAATGACTGAAATGTTGGCAGTTCCAGTGTTAAATGGAAGTGTAGATACATTTAGAAACAAAGACAGGAAGCCCCTGTTAGGAACTTGAACTCAATTTGCATTGATTACTTGACTTGGGACTCGAGTCCAGGTTGAATTGCGAGTCAATTGTGAGTCTGACTTAACTTTTATGATTGGCTCGGACTTACCCTGGACTCCCACTTAACTGACTCAACTCATGATTATGACTCACAACACAACCTCGACATAATATTCAATACCTGTGAAAGTTTAGAATAAACTAAATTAGTATTGCAAGACTGCAGAAAAGAACACCTCGCGTATTCTAGTGTGCTCTCTTCCATTCACATTTGTTCATTTCTTTTAGGAGTTTTAAGCATCCAAAAGGCCTGTATTAGGATTGGCATTCTTTGGGTCAGTGTGCCCTGACCATAACTGTGCACCACCACAGTTATGGGAACTTGCAAGCCGTTTTTATTAAGGAGCCGGTCATTGTAGATAATGGACAAACCTCCTAAACGTATTACCTTTTCTGGCAACTTTCTGTCTAAAGGCAAACGTGGTCCTTTTTCCCAACATCACTCACTTTAGCTGCTAACACAGGGTAATGGCTGCATTGCAGTGGAATTCTATCTTCACAATCATGCCAATTCAAGACTCCAATTTCCAGTAATTTGATCTGAAATGTACAGTATTACATCTGATTGCTCCATTATTCTATGTGCTGTAAAAATAATGCTTGGGTCTTATTCGTCTGCATGAGAAACTCACGCTTTATGCAAGAAAGGGTCATTGAAAGCAGGCAGTTTTGAAATTGCTTCTGTTTAATAGCAGCAATCAAATGTTCCAGTGGTAGGTTGACCTAACTACATTTCCATGACGTTTTTAAAGTCTACATTGAGAAACAAATTGCTGTACCGTTTTTGTATGCTGTGTCATTCTCACAGCAGTGATTTTTTTCTTTCATTCATGCTTTTTACACAATTCATCTCCCAGATACAGTCTCCCAGCTCTAGAACACTCAGTGCTTCTAAAATGTATGAATACTTAATGTTAACTGAATATGTGCTATGTGCTAAAATGATATGATAAACGATAAAATGAAAATAATGAGTGTGCGCATGATCACTGTTTTTGCTTTGATTGTTTTACAGAAGGCCTTGATTCATAGTTAAGACTTTTTCCTAAACTCTGCTTGCTTTTGCGTATCTGTCTCTCTTATATCTTTCTGTCCACTAGCTCGACCTCTGTTAATCTCCAAAATGACTCCTTAGTTCTATGGAAACTGCTCTGGTCATATATAGATATTTATAAATATCTGAAATAATATGATAGTTCTGTACCAACCGTCCTCCTAACCAGACCCAAACAGAGCAGTTTCACAGTTATGCACCAACATTCCTGCTAAACATTTTTTAGTGATCTCCCAAATAATATCATTGTGCTTCACCAACTGTTCTGCCAGCCAGACTTAAATCCTGCTGACCAGACCTAAAACAGTCTAAATAATCCCATCATCTATATTAACTGGATCAATTCACTGGAAAATTAACTGGATTGATTACGTGGAAAATAATCTCAGAGTTTCTTACAATCTATCCTTCTAATCATACCTGCAAACATCTTTATTCATCTCTGAAAGACAGTAACCACTCAGTTTTACGTGGATCAGTATTCGCTGATTCAGTGTAACATGGATTTTTCTTAGAACCAAACTGTAATACCGCCACCAGTCCAGCGGTGGCAGTAATACACTGAAAAGTTGTCAACCGCCATAAAAAGAAGAAGAAGAAGCAGCTGCTGCAGCATGTAGCATGACTGCTACGTGTCCTGTCCTCGTATTTTTGTTTTAACCCCCCCAAAAAATGTTCCACAGTTATCTCAGTTTATTTAGTATTAGTAAGCTGTTCTCTGTCTAAACATGCAGTTAGAGAGAGTTATTTAAACGTTTCTTTTGCGTACAAGTCTTTGCATGCTACTAATGCTAACTGCTAATGTAATGTGCCCCTAGAACGTAACCCCCGCAAAAAGCGGGGCATTCCTGAAACCCCTTACTTCCAAGCACCGTCCAAATTTTTTTTCTGTATTACCTAATTAATCTCTAAATAATCCCATTGTCTATATTAACTGGATTAATCTGGCTAATCTTCACAAAAATCCCATTGTTCTGTGTGTCTGTCCTCTGAACCAGATACAAGTTTAATATCCCACAGTTCTACAGTTTAATAATCTCCAAAATAATCCCACAGTTCTACACAAAGAGTTTGACATATTAGACGCGTGTTCCACGTAGCCAGCAACTTACTTAAAGAAATATGGTTATTAAAAGATTAACTGACTACAGTTTCAATTTCACTTTTCCCTGTTGGCACATTTGTTAGGAGGGTGGCAACTATATCCTGTACCTATGTGGCACTTATTACAGATTGCTGACATCTTATGTATTGCATTAAAATGAAGGAACACATTTATGTCAGAGTTTGACTTCAAAGAGATTGATAAAGAATCCCATCATGTTATAAACTTCTTCTAGTGTTTTTAGCCAGTGTGGTGTCCACACAGCCTTTCACATTTTTCACAGCCTGAGCTTTGGGCTCTTGAGTTATTCAAACCCTCTGTATGAAGAGCAAGGGGAGGAATAGAAGTTTCTAATGACTGAACAATATTTCCTGCATGATAAACACTATAATTAGTAACTAAAGGAAACAGAGCTGCTGTAATGTACCATGGCATTAATTTTATCATTACCTCTCAAGTGTCAAAAAGCAATTAGGCCTTAGCAAGGATTTGAATAGAATAGTACACACAAATTCAGCTGCAGTTTTCATGTACTGTAGATACATGGTAGCCACTAAACAGCTACAGTATACATTTGTGAAGCTCTGCTCGAGGTATTCATCACTGACTTTCTAACAATCGTAAACATGAGATGTGTGTTTACAGATATTAATGCATATTCATGGTATTTTAGTCAAATAGTTAGTAATTACCCCTTTGGCAGTTAGCCAAACCCTTAATCTGGTATTGATTGGTTGATTATAATGTGTGTTTTTACTCTGGTTTGAGTATTGAATGTTTTTTTTTTTAAATATCACAGTAAACGGTACCTTTTGATACATTTTCCATGAAGTTTTTTCAGCTACAGTTATTCACTATTCCTGTGACAAATCTTCCTGTAGGTCCTTGCCAATCCTATTTTATGCATACTTGCTTAGTCTATAAGAATATTTGCAGTGATTTTTTCTTGGTCTTCCAGATTTTGTGTCACCAGTTCTTCTAAAGTTTTTATTCCTGAAAGTTTTTTTTTTTATTATTAATTAATATACATTTGTATATCTTTTTATTTAAGCATAATATGACAGACAAGACAGAGAAAACAGGGAAAAAAAGGAAAGGTTGGGGAGAAAGCCAACAGAAGGGGGGGGGGGGCATGGAGAGAGAGAGAGAGAGAGAGAGAGAGAGAGAGAGAGAAAACAAACAAACAGATAATCTGCTTCCATACCCGCTGACAAAAAGAGAAAGCAAAAGAAGGAACTGCAGCAGGGAAACTGCAGCAACAACCAACCTCTGTATGAATCACAGTGAATGCTAAATGTTAAATGTTATTGATCAGCACACAGAACTTATATTACAAAATATGTTTTGAAGCAACAGCAGATCAAGTGTGTGTCTGTGAGCACCTGTTTGTACACCGGTGAATGCTTGTGTGTACACCTGTGTTTGTTTGTCACTGAAAGTGAGGAAGATTAATATCAGGTAATGAAAATTATAAGCAGGAAATGTTTAAGTATACAGTTGCGTTCCGAGAGCACCCGTGTATATTGAAAAAACGCGTTGCTGTCTTTTGGTTTAAAAAATGCCAATTTTAATAGTGCAAACCGTAATATGCCCCCAAATACGCTCCCAGAACACTTTAATTTCATTTTAAACAGGGGGTAGGCTGGGATGGGGTGGTCACTGATATGTTATTGTTTTTCATCATGTGATCTTGGTTTTCATAAATAAAACAATTAATTAAAAAACATTAATAATAACCCATTCAGTGGTGGCCCTGTGGGGGCTCTGACCATTGATCAGTTTGGGTAAAGAGAGGCTAACAGACTGTTTAGAGAAACCATGCAGTCTGCTGGCATATACAGTGGTATACAGTATAAGTGTACTTTTGAAACATGGGGACCCCAGAATGCTACAATCTTCTGCAAACTGTGAAATGTCTAGCTCTCTTACCAGCACTTCTCGGAGTGTATAGGGGCAAAACACTCTTATGTGTTCTCTTAACTGTCACATAGTTAGATTGTATAGCCGTTTCTTGATAAAAATAGTCAAATTTATTGTCAATCCTGGTATATGCACTGGACATACAGAGAACTGAAATTACATTACTCTCAAACCCCAGGTACATACACATAACATTAAATAAACGTTTTAAAAATACAAATAAATACAATTATACATATGATCTATAAAAATATGGTGCAATAAGAGCAAGATTGTAGTAAAGTGATCTAGTTATAACAGACAAATGTCTTTAGAGGTAGACTGAGGGTAGTAATAATTGGGTAGTAGTAAGAGGTAGTTAGCAGAGCACCAATACTAACCAAAGTGACTGGTGCCGGTGTGTGTGTGTGTGTGTGTGTGTGTGTGTGTGTGTCAGTGTGTGTGTGTTAATGTGTGTTAGTGTGTGTGTGTGTGTGTGTGTGTTAATGTGTGTGTGTTTGTGTCAGTGTGTGTGTGT
>JBBPDD010000017.1:13857544-13870196 GCA_037974585.1 Bathyaethiops greeni | reverse complement strand
AGAGAGAGAGAGAGAGAGAGAGAGAGACAGAGAGAGAGAGAGAGAGAGAGAAAGAAAGAGAGAGAGAGAGAGAGAGAGTCAGAAAGAAAGAGAGAGAGAGAGTCAGACAGAAAGAGAGAAAGAGAGAGAAAGAGAGAGAGAGAGAGAGAGAGAGAGATAGAGAGATGGTGAGGGTTGATGTGGTTGAGAAAGCGACTGCAGAAAGGAGGAAAGTTGCTAAAGAGGGACAGGAGAGCTCAGGTACGCGGCTCCTGCTAATGCTTTTTTAATGGCTACATTGGAGCAGCTTTTATCACGAGTGTATTCACCCGCATGTCTATAAACACAGGAAATCAATCAGCTGCTGTCATTCACACAGGTATTTGATTCATTTCCATGAGCCACGGCCCGGAGGGAACGAGAGATGAAGGAGGGAAAGAGAGACGTGTTCACTGAGGGGGACGAAGAGACGCCCAAATCATTTCCTCTCTGCGCTGATTGTTTAGACGTCAGAAGCACTGCGTGGGGCGAGAGACATATTTGGGACGCATGCTTTGTCTCTCTCTCTCTCTCTCTCTCTCTCTCTCTCACACCCTCCTTCTGTCTCTTCCTCTCTCAGTCTCTCTTCTCTGTCACATACTTCTCTTTTCTCTCGTCATCGTCTGTTTCTCTCCCACACTCTCTCTTTTCCTCACCCTTTCCATCTCTTTTCTGGTCTCTCCTCTTTTTCTCTGTACTCTCTTTTCCCCGTTGTCTCTCTCTCTCTCACTCTCCTTCTGTCTCTTCCTCTCTCAGTCTCTCTTCTCTGTCGTACTTCTCTTTTCTCTCATCATCGTCTCTTCCCACACTCTCTCTTTTCCGCACCCCTTCCATCTCTTTTCTGGTCTCTCCTCTTTTTCTCTGTACTCTCTTTTGTCTCCTTCTCTTCTCTCTGCTCTGAATGTTTCTTTCTCTTCAGGTCGCCACTAACCTGCTTAGAGCACAGTTTGAAATTGCAAAGGAAAAAAAAGAAACGGAAACACATGAATTTCAAAAAATCTTGCCTTTACACTTGCAATAGGTGTTTGTTTCAGGCAATTCGACAAAGCAAATTTGCAGAAAATTGATTTTTTTTTTTGCATTTAGATGACATGGCATGAAATAAGGGGTCACGTGACATGATTCGTGTCAGAAGAGGAGACAGAGATATGTTTTACAGTTGGTTTGAGATACAGAAATCACTGATATTTGAGACAGCAGGCAGCAAATCATGGCGGACAGTGACCTCCCAGAAAGCCCTGATATGTGTCCCGTCTTTAAGGGGGGGGGGGCTTTCTGTTATTGCGTGCATCACACGCCGTCGGAGCTTCTGATTACACACCATCGCCACTACAGCGGTGGATCAAAACCACCATGCCAAAACTGATAAGACCTTGCAAATCAGTTGTCATGTTTGCCCAGAATGAGGAGAAACGCCAGCTTTACCCGGCTCTAATCCAAACAACATCCCTCGATAGAAACCTTTTGATTTTTTTACACAAAAAAAAGATTTCTGCCATGGAAACCCACCTAGTCTTCCATCTCTCTCCTCTCTTTCTTTTCTATTCCTCCCTGTCTGTTCTATTCCTCCCTGCCTCTCTTTGTGATCTATATTACGCTATTCTCTCTCTCTATTACTTTCCGCCACGACTGCCACAACATCAATTAGGAGCGAAGACGAGAGCCGGAGAGAGGAACCTAACAGGACATGAAGAGAAAGAAAACGAGACAGTGGAGGAAGGTCAAGAGAAGAGGAGGAGAGGAGAGAGAGAGAAAAAAAAAGCAGCAGGGAATGAAAAGATCCTGAGGTGTGGGGAAAGAAAGAAAGAGAGAGGGAGAGAGAGAAAGCTGTGTTGTCATGGAAACTGGCAAGGATCTGAAG
Source organism: Bathyaethiops greeni (assembly GCA_037974585.1). Classification (NCBI taxonomy): domain Eukaryota; kingdom Metazoa; phylum Chordata; class Actinopteri; order Characiformes; family Alestidae; genus Bathyaethiops; species Bathyaethiops greeni. The sequence continues at coordinate 13,868,317 of JBBPDD010000017.1, read as the reverse complement.
ACTAAAACAAGAATGGAAATTGGTTTACCCTCAGAGAGAGTGACTGAGTTGGATAACAAGATGAGAGAGCGCGAGAGGATGACATAAAGAAGGAGCGGACGTGCGCCAGGAGGGAAGTGGTTAAGTGTAAGAAACACGTTCAAATTATAAGAAAAGAATCTGAAACGAGTCCAACTCTTTCAAAGCCAAAGGTTAATTGCATCAGGCAGAAGCAGAACGACTCCAGAAAGAGTCCAGCAGACGCATCAGGATCCGCGAGCGCTCAGAAGGATGGCAGAACGTAGGCAGTTGGAAAGAAAAAAACATCTAATTAGAGAAAATCCATGACTTGAGCAATTAAGAAGCACCATTAATTAGGCCTAGGTGAGTGAGGGGGCGGAGCTTGCTCGTACAAGTGTGCATCCCTGCACGGGTGCTTGCGGTGTGGCGGGAGTGTTGCCTTGTTTGTCTTTCACAGATTTAATTAATCTTGTTAGAGGGGAGGCGTCCTCCAGGGAGGGCCAGCTTCCCCTGTGTTTGTGTTTTCTATAGAAAATCGCAATAACACGCAGACACAGAGTGACACGGTGCAGGCAGAAGGAGTGTGAAGATTACAGCGGAGTCTCTGCGGAACAATGCGGTTATTAGAGAATTTCATGGAAGTAAAGAATCAGATCTGAAGCCTCATTATTACCCGCAGAAGCCAAAACAGTTCGGAGTCATTGTGATCCGAGGGGTCTGCGTCTCAGTACAATAAAGGCACGATGCAAAACAATGATAAGCAACCTCAGACCGGCTGACGTTTATTATAAAATGTTTATACTGCATAAATACACGGCATCATAAGCTGTGTGGATGAATGTAGCTGCAAGTGGAGCAGCCGGTTTCAGGGGAAGAAACGATCCTGGGATCAAACTGAAATAAGCAATCGCTGAGCAGTCAGGGATGTTTACCAGTAAAAACCATTACTTCTGACATTCAGTGTCACAGGAGTCTAGCTTTTACTAGAATTACAGTTATTTATTATTTACAGATAAATAACTGTAAATGCAGATAAATAAATAAATAACTTTTTTCCTGATGATGTTAATATTGGCTAGGTTTTGTTTTTCATTCTCTTTATTTACCTCATTTTATTATTTTATTCACCTCAGCACATTTTGTGACTCAATTGTTAGACAACAGTATAATACTTCATTCACACTCGCACCAATAAAGCATTTGTTGGCTGCACTGTGTGATGATCTGTCCTGTAATATCATATTGTAGCTCTTGTAACTCCCTGTCATTGCACTTCATGTAGTCCTGTCCTGTCTGTACTTATGCTGTGTTTCTGTTTTACATTTACATTTACATTTACGGCATTTGGCCGACGCTCTTATTCAGAGTGACGTACATCAGTGCTTAAGAATTCCACAACTGTTTCTTACCTGAAAACCGCTTAAATCCGTGTCAACTATTTAACTGAGATACTGCAGTCAGAGCATCTAAACAACAACTGTCAAATAATAAGTAGCCAACGCCTAACAAAATACATAAACATTTCATTCTTTGTTTGGGGATCTTGCAACAGCCCTAAAATGACTGGTTACAAGTAACTGAGGAAGGTAGCTATAGTAGTTCCAGTGATGTCTAAAGGGGAAACCAAGTTAGGCCTTGATCTATCTCTGCAATAGACTGTGAAGGTGATAGAATGGTTGCTTTCTGTGGGTCTGTGAGCCTGATGATCAAAAGGCACTTAACCCTCAGTTGCTCCAGGTGACTGTCTCTGTAACTAATGACTTTAAATCACCCTGGAGAAGTGCGTCTCCCAAGCACTTTAAAACCAGTGTTTGGACACCCCCAGACATTGGTTTTATAGTCAAAAAACAATTTGCGTTGAAAAAAATCTTCTCACGCCATGGATCTAACTCAGCAATCTTCTGATTCAGTGCATGGTGCACCGTACCACTTGGGGATGGAGTGTGAGCTTGTGGTCTCTTAGCAGGTCAGTTAGTGACATACGGCTTGTTTACGACCTTGTTTTCTGTCTCTCTATATATATATTACAGCGCCAACTTGACCAGAACAGTTCATTTTTAATTTGTTCAGTACTGATGTACTGAACAAATCTGTTCAACACCCGATATTGACAGAACTGTTCTATATGTTCAGATATTGGAACTGTTCCAATGTGTAAAAAACTGTGGGAGGAGAACAGGTTCCAAAAAACGAAATAATAAAAGAATAGAATGTACTCGAATAGAATACAGGGTTGCACATGAGACTGGGGACTGTCAAAAGAGGTGGAACAGTGAGACACTGTCCTTGAGAGGAAGCAGGATGTGTGAGGATGGGGCCTATGGGTGACCGAACCAGTACACCAGCCAACTTGGGTGTTATGAGATTTAGCACTGTCCGAGCAGGTAGACAAAGTTCCAGGGATCCCACACCTGCTGGTCAGGAATACTACTCTTGAAGGTGACAGTCCAAGCAGTAGGTAAGCATGATGACCATGTCCAGCTAAAGTAACATCCTGACACACCAGTTCAGGCTAGAGCTAAGGGCAGGCTCATTCCAGCCACTCATGTTGTGGTGAAGGAGACAGGTGGAGGTGGCAAGGTGAAAGTCTGAGGCAGTGTTGTGGGAGGTGCCATGTCATGGCCAGGTGATGGAGCAGTGTTTCCAGTTTTGCCACTAGGAGCTGCCTTGTTCTTGGACAGTAAGATGACGAGGCATGTCCAACCCCTCCGTGCTAGAAGCAGGAGCATCAGCTGTGCCTTAATGATGGGTCCATTCAATTTTCTTGGCTTTACTTGAGAGAGGCAAGTGGAATATTTAAGTTCACCAGGGTGAATCAGAAGTTGTCCATTACCAAAGGCTCTCACAATACAACTGTCCTCTCTGTGTCCTTTGCATTTTAAGTTTTCTTCAGATGGGTTTGCATCGTTGCCTTGTTCACTATTTCATTAACATTGAGCTCTGAAAGTATATCAGTATAAATACAATAGTCGTGATACTTCTTTCACCTTAGCTTTGAGCATTACATCTCACTAAGACACATTAAATGAACATAAAACAAAATAAACCTTCAAATACAATGAAGTTGGGGGGAAATGGATAACAGAATCAAAACATGAATCTGCTTAAAATGTGAACAAATACAATGAAATAGTTTCCATCTTCCTTTAATTCTCCCGTTAAACCATTAATCTTTGTCTTATTACAATAAAGTTGTACTTTATTTTATTTAGTTGTAGTTGTAATTTTATTTGTACATATATTTTTTTGATGGGCTGCTAGACACATACCTCTCTCTCTCTCTCAGCTTTGCACTCTGCAAACCTGAGCACCATGACATCCTGTCATCACCAATATGTGCTGTCTCCCTGTACCCTGGATGACAAAAAAAAAAATTTAATTATTAACTGCCCATTAAACTTAATTATAATTCAACTGTAATCAAGCTGTAAACTAACCGGTAAGGTGAATATTTCTATAAGTGGAATATATTATATTGCACCTATTTTTTGGACAATTCTTTGAAAACTGCAGATTCCAGACTGTTTTAGCCTCCCCATCTGGTGCGTCTTCCTTAGCCAGTTGCGCTCTCTCCTCTCCCAAAACCCAAAAGAACTTGAAAGTTAAAAGAAGAAATTGTTTCACTCAAACAACAACTGCGCCCTTCAGTAAAGATTGCTGTTATGTCTCAGACCCTGGCTTTTGAATGTCTTCTTGGTGACTTCAATCTAGGACTATGAAGTCCTGCCTGGAGGCCCATTTTATGGTAGGTTCCCTTGGCAACTTCTCATTTTCATGAACATGTAGCAGTTAGGTCATTCAGTGGTTTTCCTATCTTTGAATACAGTTCAATAAACCCCTTGAGGTTCTTTGGATTTGTCCACATTTTATCAGCTTCATTTTCCTCAGGATCCATTTTAATTTCTTTCTTTGACAGAAGATGTCCTAGGTATCTCAAAAAGAATGAACATTTTCTGGATGTAGTTTTAACCTCTATTCTTTCTGACACTAGTGGACTCCAAGCATGCTCTTCAAGAGTTATAGAACATACAATAATATCACCTAAGAACTGAATAACTCCTTGTCACATACTTATTTTTCCAAAAGCCATTGTAATGCACTTGGAGCATTTGTAATACCCTGTGGCATACGGTTGAACTCTCAGAATCCTGAGGAGCATACAAAAGCTCCTGTGTGTCTTGATTCTTTTAACTCAGTTCGATAGCACCCTGATATAATAACTAGCACAAAGAAACTGAAAAATCGCTGACACTGAAAATGTCTTCTCCAAGTTTGGTAGGGAATATGCATCCATTACTGTCTGTATACAAATATGCTCCCACACTAGTTTAAACACTAAACACTAGTTTAGTTTTAAACTCAGCTTAATACATTACCCTTAAGAAGATTTGAGATCACCACATGCGTGAAACTGTTTTGATGCAGGAATGCTGGACTCCATCTGCCAGAGATCACCACAGGGCAGCAGCCAATCAGCAGCAAGGAGAAATTATAAAGGGGGTATAGCACTGTAACTAAATACAGGGGTCAACTGTATTCAACATCCCATAGGCAAGTCAAAGTCTTAAATTACTGTTTTTCTTTCTTAACTTGACAATAGATATAAAATTGAAGATTCAGATTCTCAGATTACTCTAATTCCTGCTGTAGTCTGCTCTTGAATATGCCTCTGAACAACATCAAGGCCCCTGGGGGTGTATGGATCAAGTTCTAAACTTAATGGTGGTTTTGTCACACACCTTGATGTGATGCCTCATTTTACCATTAGGTTATGTTGTGAAAAGTTATCAAGTATAGCAACTTGAATATCAATCTTTATTTGCATTTGTCGGGCGGTGTAGAATCAGCATACAAGCAAATTCTTCGCTCAAAACAAAGATTTATTACATTTGCAAATGGAAAGAGCTATTCGCAACCCAGGGCAGCCCTGAGTCTTGAAGTTCTCTCTGAATTAATGCTTCTCATACCTTCTTATACCTTCAAAATTACCATTATCAAACATGGGCAGAAATCATGGTGCCTCCCCTGCGTCTCCATGGTGACGACCCTGAAGAAGTGCTTTCTTGTCTAAACAAAACACCTAATCTGAACTCTTTCGCTTGAAAACATAGTGTTGACGCAAAATAACAATCTTGATTTAATCACTGTGCCCTAAACTTGTGCAACCTTAATCATTAGCCAACAGAATCACCCTTAATATGAGTATAACTAGAAAGAGTCATCTAAATATGAATCATCATCTGAATATACTGATTTCCTCTTACAATAAGTGATTACAAAGGAATATATGTATGATTGCGAAGAATATATGCAAATTTCCTCGACGCACTCAACAAGGATAGAGGATTCAGCAAAGTCAAAGCTTTGGGAATTTGAGCTTGCCAGTTTCAGAGTGCTGGATCAGTAGTATGGATGTTTGTGACATACCTCCCTGTTGCTTATTATGGTCTGTGTAGATCTTTGGATTGTTTTTTTTACTTGCTTCAGAAATTGTTCAGAAATTTGGTGAAAACTTCACTGCCTTCAGTTGCAGCAGAAACTGCCTTTACCAGAGCAGCGTTTACCTGACACACACGTCTGACACAGCTAGGTCTCATAGAAGTTCTACACTGTTGAGCCAGGTATCATATTCTACTTCATTACTGGGATGGTGCTATTTCTTGGAAAGCTCTGAGCCTTGCTGTGGAGTGCCTGTGGAATAACCTTCCTCATTCCAATTAATATGTAATCGGATAAACAAGATTGTTCTGGTTGGGTCTTCAGGTGGCAGCAGGGGTTCCAATGCTGAGGCACTCACATATTAAATTTTCATGTTCAAAAATGTTGGATATTTCTAAGCATGGGAGGGGGAACAGAAATACCTGAAATGGAAGCCCTCTTTCACAGGGCTATGGGAAGTGAGTTTGGGCCAGGAGAAGAGGAAGAGTTAGGGTCATGTAGAGCCTGCTACCAAAGCCCCAAACCCCAAGCTCTCTGTCTCAGTAGCAGGTCCAAACAGGTACCACCCAGCAACTCAGAGAGAACTGTCGAGCAGATTCTTGGTCCCAGTAGCACCAGCCAGGAGGCTGGAGGGTGATACCCTTGCCTTGGTGATGGCTGAAAACCTGGCTCTGCAGGCAGTGGAGACAGCCTAAAGGGACTCCGCCAGCCAGACCCATCCCTCATTGCGGTGAAAGAGTCCATGTATTGTACCCCCTTGTCCTGGGCCAAGCAACCTAGAGCAACTGGCGAAGTAGGTGATCTGTCTCACAGTACTGCCAGCATCACCAGCTATTCCTGCTGCTCTGGGTAGTACTTTGTTGCTGGCTTCTAGTGCCGGCGCTAAGGGTGGGCATTCAAAAGCACCCCACCCAGCAAGTCGCCACACCCCCGCTACACTGGTGGTACACATATATGGGCCAGCGCAGAAACTTGCCATTGAATGATATCAGAAGGTGTGTCAGTGCGGAATTCTGTTAGCAGCATCCCCATTGGTCGAACGATATCACGATCTCAGAGGGGATGTCAGCGCGGAATCCCGTTAGTACCTCACCCCTGTTGAACGATATCCGAAGAGGTGTCAACGTGGAATCCCTCGCGGTCCCTAAGGTCTGCTGATCACCTGACCTTAGACGTTCCAAAGGCCCGGCTGAAGCTCAGAGGAGATAGAGCTTTTTCAATCTGGCTCCAAAACTTTGGAACAAGTTGCCTTTAGATGTTAGGCTGGTCCCATCTCTCCCTGTTTTTAAATCTTTTATCAAAACATATTTACTTTCTCTTGCTTTTGCCTCACAGTGATAGTACATCTTTTATATCTGTTTGTGTGCTGTATCTTATGTGTATCTGTTTTTATTGTAAGTTCTCTGAATGTACAGCACTTGGTGGCAACTTGCTTGTTTTAAATGTGCTATAGAAATAAAGTAAGTAAGTAAGTAAGTAACCCCCCCGCCCCCCACCCCTCAGTCGGTGTCAGTGCTGAATCCCATTAGCACCCCCCTTTGTACATATCAAAAGAGGTTAGTGCAGAAACACTTCCTCCTGCCACAAGCAGACTCCCATAGTAGGTTTATGTTCATGCCTCGAGAGTTGTGCTCATACAGGGGGGATTCTGCATGGGGTATGCCTGACTTTTCCCTGTTTCTTGGCTTTTTATAAATTTTCCAATTTTCTTGTCTATGCCATTGTTTATGTTCACCCTGTTTCATTTCTCTTTGTTTTGTTTACCATTTCCTTGTGTCTCTGTCTGCCATGTGAGTTTTTGTCTCTGTCCTAGTCCTGCCTCCTCCTTAGTTTTCCCACTTGTCTCTTGCTTCTATATCCTCTCCAGCCCAAGTGTTTTCTATTGTCTAGTCAGCATATTTACCTCCTTTGTTTCAGTTTGTTTTGGTAGATTCTTTGTAAATTGCTCATAATGCCATCTGTTTGCACTTTGTTCCTGTTATTGCTGTTGTACTGTTTTGCTTATGTTTTTGTGAAACATGTTTGTCTTCTTCTAGTGATATCAGTTAATATATCCTCCAGACCCCTCATTTATGTTTGTGTTTTAACTTCTTGTTTTTCATATTAAATGTTAAACACTTACTTCTTTTTGCCTCAACCTAAATTCTTTACAAATTTGTAGGAATATTAGAGTTTGTTATTTGCTCCATAAAAGTGCTGGTTTGTTTACCTTACCTTTGAGTATTTAACCCTAATAATTAGGGGTGGGCATAGATTAATTTTTTAATCTAGATTAATCTAATTGTAATCTTGGAATTAATGTAAATTAATCTAGATTAACATTTTAATCTAAATTAATCTAAATTTGAATTCTACCGAAGGTCTGAAGCCCCCCCCCAAATGATCCCAATGCCTATTTGTGTGTAAACCGAGAGAGAGAAACAGAGAGAGAGAGAGAGATACAGAGACAGAGAGAGAGAGAGACGATCCGCACGCTCCGGAAAAGTCACGAATGAGAGAGAGAGAGAGCGTGCGAGAGAGACACAGAGAAAGAGAGAGAGAGAGCGAAAGAGAGAGAAAGAGGCTGCATCCAAAATCGCGTACTACTTGAGTAGGTACTACATTTAAATTAGAACGTACTGCTCTACTGTTAAAACAATACGTTCTATACAGTATGAATGAGGGCAGTATGAATGGAATTCGGACGTACTGCATCTGCTGTGTTGATGTTGTCATGTGTCGTGTGTCATCACAGAGGGCATTTTCACACAATGAACATGTAATTTAACATTTTCCTTAAGGTACTTACACTTGAAAAGAGCCACGTCTCCGTTTTCCACCATTTTCCGAATATGACAGAGAGCGAGAAAGAGAGCAACAGAGAGAGCGAGACAGGTTTAAAACTGCCGTGATCCGGAAAAGTCACGAACGAGAGAGAGAGAGAGACAGAGAGAGAGACAGACAGACAGAGAGAGAGACAGAGAGAGAGACAGACAGACAGAGAGAGAGAGAGTAAATCCACAGTAAAAGGGAAATGAACAGTATTATAATCCACCGGGCAGAGAACAGTCGAATGAAACAAGCAGAGTAGATTCACAGAAGGCAGACAAAGGGGCGACAAAAATACACAATACAGCAGAGGAGAATAGTAGAGACAGAGTTCGTTCCATTTTTTTAAGACCAAACCAAAAGGGATTGCTGATACCAACACACTTCTTTCTCATTCTCTTTCTTCTCTCTCTATACCTTGCACTCTCAGAACTTCAGTACTAATAGTTAAGTGAGTAAAAAATACCCAAAACAATGAGTACAGATATATTTCATGAATTTGGCAATTTCAAAGTGAATCACATGGATAAGACTTGGGGCTCCGTAGCCACAGACTGGTCAGAGAGCTGTTGCTAACCCCTGTTCATGAGAGCATTAGACCTGGACCTTGGAGCAAAAAAGTAGCCTGATCTGATGAGGTTTCGTTTACACCATACTGACAGCCAAGTGCTTGTTTGCCTTGGTGGAAGATGGTACTAGCACGCACCAGGATGTTAAGAAGGCAAGCAAGCAGGGGCAGTGCGATGCCCTGCGCAGTGTTCTGCTGGGAAACCTTGAGTACTGGCATTGATGTGCATGTCATGGCTGGACTCATGGCCGGCATCAGAGTGAATCTACCGGGCATCTGACTATGGGGGGCTAGCCTAATCCTAACCCTAACCCTAGCGCCCCCCCACCGTCACTGCTTTGACCTTTTGACAAATTTAGTCCTGCATTTTACACTGTTTTTACCAAAACAAAATATTTAGCTAGGACTCCCCTAATCACACACTACCCCCCTTTTTTGTCTGCATTTTTTGAACTGGTCGGCTCAGCATCCATTTTTTGGAGGAGAACTTTAACGGCCAATTTTGTTATGTGGGCTAACATCATGCTGAGACCACTCAGACAGAGTGAGGCCATGATTGACTGTGGCATCACTCCACGTGAGATATTTTTGGGTAGTGGACCACTCTCATGCCAACAATGACAATGATGTGTGCAAAAATATGTGTATTACTTACCTCCGTGCCACTATCATCAGTGTCACTGCTGTGTTGAGAATGGTCCATGATCATTCAGATCACACAGTCAGTTACACGCAGCCATATGAGTAACACAATTTGCACAGTTTGATGAATGAGGTAGACTGGCTGTCAAACTGACAACAGATGGGCTCCAGTCTGTATTTGTATGCCCATGTAGTGGGACTATGCTGTTGCTAGACATCATAAAGCCGTCAGAAAACAAGAGCACGCAATGCACAGTAATGATATCTGTATTGTTAGATCATTTCTTTAAAAAAAATGTTTTTGATGATATGGTAGATTTGTTAGTTGTACTCCTAAAGGGCTCAGTAAGAAGTGGCGCTACAGCATCAGCATTTTATTCCATTTTAAATGTGGGGACCATTCATTACGGAGTATATGTATAAAGGTCCAATAAGGAAAAGACTCGAAAAACAAGTAAAAAAGAATGGATATTCTTCTGAGAGTTTCTTCTGCAAATCTTTCAAACTTTCCAAGCAATCCTCTGTCTCTGGCATACTATAGTGTCAAAAAAAACATGATATAAACATCCACCCACAAAAGAGTTGTGCCATTAGTGAATAGAATAAATAGAGTGCATTTAAGCTGTAACTCTGTGGAAAATGCTGCATTCTCTCTCTTCAGATCTAGACGTGGGTTTTAGTGTCAAGGTGCAGTGGATGGTTGATCCATCTACCAACGACTAACATCTCCGGAGCAATAGCCGTTTGGCATCGGGGTGTTTGGTGAAACTGGAATGTATTCAAAGCCAGGTAAAGTTCACATGAGTGCACACTAATGGAGCCCTCACTTACTCATAACATGGTGGTAACACTGAAATAGAGGCCATTCAGGTTCGCTCCTTCTGCCTCCGCTAGCCTTCTGCCTGTTTTCTCGTTTCTTTCTCCTTTCAGTCTCTAGCCCTTTTTTATTAAAGCACATCTCAATACTTTATTGATGTTCTCTCAGCCTTCAACCCACCTACTCAGTCACTTAGGAATATACACAAACACACACACACACACACACACACACACACACACACACAAAGTAAGCGGATGTATTTTAACATTCTGAGCTGCTGGAATCCCATCATTAGATGCCACGCTCACAGCCTGGCTTGATGGGTCGGTTGCCAGGCAACTAATGGTTTCCGTGGTGACAACAGTACCCCTACCATTGTGTCTGTTATAGAGAAGTCTGGCCACACACACGCACAGACACACGCACACACACACACACACACACACACACACACACACACACACACACACACACACACACCACGCGAAGAGCCATA
>JBBPDD010000017.1:13606468-13626085 GCA_037974585.1 Bathyaethiops greeni | reverse complement strand
ACACACACACACACACACACACACACACACACACACACACACACACACACACACACACACACACACACACACATACCCGTGTCCCTCTGGTAAGAGTCTTTCTTTCTCTGCCTGTGCAGGCTGCCTCTGACGTCTTTCAGGGGCTTCAACTGTCACTGTTCCTACCTATTCAGAAGCTCAAAGACTGACTGCCATGAGATGAAAGTGGGGTTCAAAAGGAGACATTTGCATTCTCCAGCCCTGTCTCTGAAATTTTTGCTGAGTTTGGTCTCTGTTCTCTTTTTCCATTCAGAGTCAGTTCAACATTGTTTTGTAATCTCTGGTCCTTTGGGAAACACAAACACCTTCTCCCATTTGCCAGCCAAACTCATCTCTTCTCTTCAACTCATATCCATCCGTCACTCCAGTCCCTGAGCTGCTTCTCGCAGTCTTGGGGGATTATGGGGCCTAGCCCAGGGTGCCTCAAACTTATCATAGGGTGCCCTGGATGTTTAGCATATCGATTCCACCTGACAGGATGTTTTTGGATATCAATTGCCACTTCTTTCCTCAATATAGCATTTATACAATATACCTTAATCTGTAAACACATGTGAAGGCTCTGACAGAAACTGTTAAGGCTCTGGATGACCAAAAAAAGTTGTTCTCTGGCATTTGCAAATACAAAGGAAGCCTGCCTCCTTGGCATTTTTCACCCTTTGTTTGCCCTTTGTTGTCAAATAATTTACTCCCCTACTTCCTAGGTATTCCACATTTTTTATCTTGAACAATTTAGGAATTTGCCCTCTCCTCCAAGCCTCACAGTACCTTCTGCAACTAGGGAAATCAATGTTTAGCCTACATCAGTTGAATAACCTTCATCCAATCTTTGGACATATACTCAAAGTTGTTCTAGTCTTCTTGTTGCCTTCCTTTCTATGTAGCTGTTGTTCTCAGTTTCTTCCCACTTTGCGTGCTTTGGTCTTCCAAATGCCATTTACTTTTCCTGACTGTCCGCTTTCCCATACAGCTGCTGTTTAATTTTTATTCCTTGATTCCTTTACTTAATTTATAAGCTGTTTGTCTTTTTGTGATACCCAAATTCTACTCACTCTTTTACTCTCCTGCCCTCCTTCATTCTGCTGCTAGCGGCCTGTGACCTAATTCCCTGCTTGTATCTTGTGGATTTTTCCAGTTAGGCCTTAATCTCCCAAGTGCTCCTTAATCTTTTACTGAATGATTAGCAATTTTCCCTCAGATGTCCACCTCTGACCAGTGCTTCTTCCTTAAAGACAACTTTGAGAAAAGTCTTCGATAAATGATCAATCAACCTCCACCAAGCATCTAACATATATCCCATCAATTCTTAATTGGTCTTATCAGTAAAATTTTAAAAATCACTAACCAGACTATTAATAACTCTTTTATCTGCCCTTACTTTACTTTACTGAGGAGCTGAATCTCCTCCTTGCAGTCATCACTGCCATTTTCCTGACAACCCATCGCCAACCCGTTTGCTTCCTCAGTTTTCTTTGGTTAGCCCTCTACAGTACTCCTCAAACACTTCTTTTAAACATTTTACCTTTATACATTGATATCACGGAACTTCCAACCCATCCACCATTCTACAAAACAGTGCCTAGATTAACCTGCATCTGTTGCCTCTGACTCCTTTTTAATGAACTGTGTGCCAATACGCCATTCTCATTGCTCTGTTTCCCTCCAAGTGATTCTCATTCTCTCTTCATTCTCTCTCCCAGTCTACCTAACCTTGGCTGGATTGTCTCCTGAATTGTTCCAGTTCTTTTCCATGGATATTCTCATCTCCACTTTTTCAACTATTTTCACAGCATTTCTAACATGAATGACCTCCCAATAGTCTTCTTCCCCAAAACAAATTCAGAGCACATTCAAAGTCAATCTTATCCAAGACTAGCAGAGTCTAAAAAGTGGCTGGCTGGGGTTTTAGTCACCCAGTTCTCCACCTTGTTTCCTGTAGACTTCATTAAGGAGCTGGATCTCCTCTCGATAACCCCCAGCTTCCTGCCTCTGGCGCCGGCTGTTCTGCCTGTGCGCCTCCACCGTGTCAGGAATGTGGATGTTGATGCTGTCAGCATCTGGATTGGTTGGGATCAACAGTGAGTAAGAAGCTGTCTCGGCCAGGTCACATGACACGAAGCGGTTCTCACGGCGTGAGTAGCGCAGCGATGGGGATCGGGCGTGGGTCGATGACTGGCTGATGTTTGACACAATGGACACGCTGTCCATGGCTTCCTCGTTGTCACAGATCTCCAGGACCTCCAGGTGGATCTTCACATTGGTGTCGCCCACACCCCCAGGTCCTGAAGGTCCACCCCCATCGTTGCCACTTGTGTTATGCTCCTCTGCACTGGGCTCATGGCCCACAGACTTGGAGCGGTAAACTTCCACCTTCTTGGCATTGTTGGGCGAGATTTTGAGGCCATCACTGCTAACCTCATAGGTAGAAAGGGACAGCGTCTTGCCTGTGGGTGCATGGAGGGACACGGTGCCCTGGAAGGCACAAAGAGGGATGGCCAACCCACCTGCGCCTGTTGATCTCTGTGGAGAAACACAGTAGAGAGCAAATATAGAGTAAATCAATGCTGGTACAATGAAGACCATAAGCAGAAAACGAGCACAGAGGCCTCAACAACTCTATATTTTCAGAGTGAGTGTGTATCTATATTTTGCCTATATTGCTTCAATCACTTCAGTAGAATTACTTTCATTTTAAAAAAGAAATCTACAGCAATAGAATCGATACTAGTAAACCTCCAAATTTCTGTCTAGTTTTAAAAATATAGACCATAAAGATATGTAGGCCACTTACAGGCTTACAGCTTAAAGGATTAGGAGACTATGGTCTTTCTTGATACTTTGGACAGTCAACAGTGAGGCATCCTGAGAGGTAAAGGAAAATCACCATAAAAATGCAGTGCATGGAGGCTGCCATCTGCTCCAAGATGGGCTGGTGTGAACATCTTCATTCTAATCAGGAGCAGAAGCTACTTCCACTTTAATCAGTACATCAGTCTTTCAAAAATTTGTTACATTAAGAGCTCTTTTGCTCAGCTGGAACAAAAGTCTGTGGTCACATCAGCCCTTTGTGGGTACAAGTGGCAACCCCTGACCAATACATGAAGCCCGGAGATGTACTATAAGGTCCAGAGCAGAAACAATGGAGAAACCTCTGTTGCAACTCTCAAGCAATACCAGTCTGTCTCAGGCTGCCTGATACAGCCAGAGTCCATCCAAAGTGCCAGGGAAAATGAATCTGATTTAAGCATTACAAACTGCTCCTGCTTCTATGACATCGTCGGAAAAGAAATAGAGCAACCTCTAATTAAAGATGCATGACGTCTATTCATCGCTTACAAAGGCAGACGGCAGTTTGTCATAGCACTGTTGCGAAAGCACACTCATTTATGGGGACCTATTCTAAATCATTTTCAGTGATTAAAAGGACACACTATAAAGGACTTTGCTTTCAGACAGAAAAAAAAAGCTCTATTCAATCTCACAGGGGAAAAATCTGAAAGGCGCTCGATTAATTAAAAAACAGCAGCACGATTTAAAAAACAGGTTGATGAATTTCTTTCCATTTCACTCAAGGCGCTCCTGGAGATAATGAGACCAGCATGTGTAAGGGACCCATAAACAGCAGGGCACAAATCAAATCAAGACAAGGAATCTAAGCACTAATTGTTTCAACTATCTATTCACATACACTCTGCTAATGCTTCTGTCAGCCCACTGCTGTTGCAACTTGGGGTTTCCGCATTCAGAAGAAAGATGGAAGGGTTTTTCTCCCCATTTTCACATCTGGAGCTCACCTCTAGCATTCAGTTGGCAGGAGGCATTCACTTTTATACACAGCTGACTCTAGTGGGACCATTGGTGAGTGTAGATAGCCCACCACTGATCATTATCAGTATGGTATCACTAGCTCTAGCTGGTTCATTGTCAGCACTTTTTGGGCCAATTGAGAGAGAATGAATGAGTAGAGGCATGGGGAATGGGCAGTAAACTATTCTTGCTACTTGAACGTCTACATTTTGATTTATGCCATGGGATTTATGAGAATGGAGACCCTCTAAATTCTTAAATAGAAGGTGCCTCAAAGTGTTCTTCAGATCATTTTCAGATCTCTTCAGACACCATTGTAAATTAAATCTATAGACATGAAGAACCTCTTGAGTGTTTAAAAAATGTAACCAATGACGTTTCATAAACACTTTAAAATGGCCCTTCACACTCACATTTGTCCTCTATGAAAAAGAGCCTTTTCTAGAATCTTTTTAAAGGTATAGACATAAAGGTTCAATATCAATTATAGGTGCTTCCAGAACTGTATCACCAAACTAAGAACCATTTGAAAACCCTTTTTTGTAACAAGCATTGCTATCTTTGACCAGTGGTGCTTTAATGGAACCCTGGAAATGAACTTTGACTAAGTTTAGAAGACATCTCACATGGACGATGACAGGAAGCTGGAATCCAAATTGGAAGAGAGGCAAATGATCAGCATTAATATTGGGCTAAAGAGATTGAATCACCCCGCTCTACTGTTATCTGTGAAATATTTAAATGCTTACACTTGATTGCCTCTGGTCAATTATTCTGTCCTATATAATGAGTCCTCTCTTTTTTCCTCTTTTTGTTCATTTTCTCTGTTTTATTGTTCCGTTGTTTAAGTGCTTGCCACATTGCATCACAGCAAACTTGACACCAAGCCTTGCGATCAAATTACATGACATGCAGTATTAAAAGATGGCCGTGTGATGAAAACAATCATCTAGGGACCTAGAGTCCAGAGGAATCCAGAGAGGTAGCCCACCTAATTTGGAAATATTCTGTAATAAACAGATCAAATTTTATACCTCTTTATATCATTAGACATAGCCCTAATCATCCGTTTTAGTCACATGACCTTTCCACTGCTGTGGCCATCTTAATGACCCTCTTGTCCATCTCAATAAGAAAGTGATGGTGATGGTGAAAAACAGTGGTAAGCTCAGAAGGCACATGACAAGACTTTAAATGATGAAATGTTCCTCCAGGACTGTTAGCCGTGATGCTCCCCAATTTGTACTTTGGAAATGTTTATTTCAAATTCCTTGCGCTTCTTTATTGTGGTAGAGGACTTCTGTGTGGGGTGTAGGTCATTGCTTCTGTTCTGCAACTCTTTTCTGTTTTTTTTCTGTCTGCTGGCTTCTCTCTTCCCTTTCTTATAAGCAGTCTGAATGTGTGTTATGAAATCTTGCATAGCATGCCTTTCAACAAATATTTGTGCTTCCATTAACTTCACACTTGCTATACTTGGATAACCATTTAAAGGTTTATAGAATACCCTAGTCTTGTAAAAGTTTTTATAACAATTTACATATTCTGCCTATAATTTTATATTATGCAGAATTTCTTTATACTTTCCTTCACACTCAGACATTTCATTAGGACAAATGGTTCTCGACCATTAATTGAAAGGGTTTCATAAGAACCCTTTTGAAAGTTTAATATAAATTAAATTGCAACCTCAGTTTCTACGCATTCAGAAAAAGGTGTTTTGAACCTTTTATTGGTCTTAAGAACCTTCCAAAAGAGTAATATTTCTTGGACAATTTTCTCTAAGGAGCTGTTCACTTTTTAGTGAGCCTATAATGGTTTTTCAAAAACCAAGAACCTCTTTTGGCATCTTTATTTTCAAGAGTTTACTGTAGAGGTTCTTTCCCAGTTTAAGGTTTTTCACAGAATCATATCACTAATTGGGAACCTTTATTAAGAGTGTTGCTGTCTGATGGATCTTTGGTTGTTTAGGATCTCAATCTTTTTCCATTTGAATAGTTCATTAAGGTGGGATCTTAGAAACATCGGCATCTCTTTCACCTTCACCTCTCTTTCCAACCAATATCAACATTTCTTTATGATGACACCGGGTCACAATGACTCCCCTAGTCATAATAATGGCATTGTCATATACGTAAAAGTAACACATTTTTGAGTAAATAGAAAGAGTACAAATACACCACCCACATGTAGCAGCATACATCAGGGGCTTAAAAACCACACCGGATGAGAAGTGGAGGAGGTGGAACAGCAGAAGAGGCTAAACACATCATCCGCATCAGAGCAAGGAATCGAAAAGCATTCCGAATGGACATATCTGCGCCGCAGACTGCTTGCAGCATCCCGAGTGTAGGTGATCTTTGCAAGTGTCAGGTATGCATGATGGAGCTCTGTGAATGGAGGTACCACCAACACATCAAACCGCTGTTTTCCATCACACCCCATTATGCATGCAAGCATCCAGTCAGGCACACCTCACCCTCTACAGCCTACACCAAACCCTCTAAAGCGAACTCAAAGCAAGGGTCAAAGGAGACCCTTTTAAGGATCAAAAAATTGGAATACTGATTTCTTCTCAAGCTTCAAGGCGGTTTTCAAAATGTTTTTTAAAACGGTGTTGAACTTCATGATGCTCATCTGCATTCAATCATCCATTCAACCAACAGTTGAGCAATTTATCTCTCCCTCCCCCGATATCCTGAGCATTCACTCCAGACGGCAGGGAGAAAATAATCCGTGTATGAATACGGGACCATTCCGTTCGTCCACGAGGAGAAGGAGAAGCACTTTACTATGAACTGGTAAGCTAGCGTGAAATTGTGTCAATGAATGTCGAGAAAACCAAGCAGCTTCTCCATCATTGTACCTTTTTTTGCTCTGTCCTAGCTCTACCGTAGCATTCTCAGCTGACACAATCAGTTACATCAATTTCTCCTCTCAAACCTCCAGGTCATTCATGCCATCAATTGTGTCAATTTGGACATTGGCTTCAGGTTGTGAATACCTGTGAAAAAAAACACATCCAGCTCTTCTTTAAGGTGGAGCAGATTTGTGGATGTGGTTTGGGACACACTGTGAGCAATAAAATGAGCAAACTTCACCTCTACAGGAAAACATTTCAGAAAACACTAGGGATGGAGCGGGCTGATCCACCTTAATGAGGAGCTGAATGAGGTTTAAGATGGTTGAGAAAAGTTTTGAGGAAAGATTTTACACAAATTTTTTGACTTCTAATGTTAGCATCATTAGCCTTGAAGCCCCAGTTTAAAAAAAAAGAAGCAAAACTTGACTCAACCGACCAAATCTTTGGTCTGGGGAACATCTTAAACATTTGATTTTTTTCTGAAGTACTTCTTTAAACACAACTGACAAAAATGACCTTTTTGGTATAGAGATTAGAATTTAGCATTAGCAAAATTTGATTTCAACGAATACAAAAGGTGCAAAATGGTCAAAATCCAGAGTTTGCTCTCCTACCAGTTGTGCCCAGAAACTATCCTGAAAGTTCTCCTGGGCTCAAATATCTTTTTTGGTTTGTTTCTAATCTGTCTCCAAAGGTGTTTCAGAGAATTTAGCAGTAAATCCAACCAGCCTCACAACCGCAGACCACGTGTAACCACACCAGCCCAGGACCTCCACATCCAGCATGTTCACCTCCTTGATGATCTGAGAGCAGCCACCCAGACGCTGCAGAAACAATCGGTTTGTATAACCAAAGAACTTCTGCACCAACTCTCAAAAACCATCTCAGGGAAGCTCATCCGCATGCTCGTCATCCTCATCGGGGTCTGGACCTGACTGCAGTTAGTCAAGTTAAACTGACTTGAGTGGGAAAATGCTCACATTCGATGGCGTCAGATCTTTGAGACATTTGGGAGCAAAACAAAAGTGTTGCTTTTTTATTTTTGTTTAAGTACATGTTTGGTTCCGCATGACATAGGAACAACAAACAAAGCTCAGCATAACGTCTGACACCTTGTGCCAAACTGGGGGATCTTCAGTGTAAGGTGTTGCTTTGCCCCGTGTTGACAATTTACTTCAGACACGGATGTGTGCTGTTTCAGTTGTAAGGGTTATGAAAATAGATCCAGTACCCTGCAAAGACAAGCTTACCACACTTCTTAACAAACATCTTCAAATGGGCTTGAATGGCTGTATCGGATGCATTAGTGTTAGATTTTTGTGTGTGGTGTTTGTGTGGGGGGTGTACCACTTATGCAGCAATTTGTGTGCATGTTGTATTTGCAGTCATGACTGCCAGCAAGGTCAGATGTGACTCCTGCCTTTCCGAGATGTTTGTTTAAGTCTTCGGGGGTTGCTTCTCTGAAAGCATTGTCTAGAACCCAGGACCCCTGGCAAAGTCCTGACCTTGCCTCCCACTCAGGCCTTGGTCTGCTTGCCATTTCCAGCAGTAAATACCAAACCTGATGGCAGCAAACTCACAAACTCATTCTGCCTTTCCATTCCCCCTCTTCAGCTGCTTTACAGCTCAGAGGAAATCAGGAGGGAGAGGCTTTGCAACAACTTCAGACAAGTGTGCTGCTCACAGTTCCTAATTAGACTTAGTTTTCAATGCAACGGCCAAGCAAGAACATCTGTCTTTGTTGTCTGTAACACAGCACATCTTACGGCTAAAGTGCAGATCATTTTCCCACTAAATTGAGATGAAAAATGTCCTACAGTTCTTCTTTTTCATCAACGCTGCATGGGCAACGCAGTTTCACGTATAGCACAATCGGGTACCACTTTATTTGACAGCTACCTACATGGAGGCTCATAACACAATAAGCGCTGAATAATATATTTAAATAAACTTGAGTATTTATGAAAGGCTTTGGTCAATATCTGCAAGCTGAGATGTTTTATTATGTAAATGACATTGCCACGAGGATGTTCATACTACAGTGATGCACATTTGTAACACTGTGATGAAGCATCATTCCCAAGGCATAAGACAGCTGTTAGTATGCTATTTGGAATGAAGAGGAATGTTATTTCGTGAACATTCATGTCATAAAGCCCTTATATGTGGGTAGTAGGGATGCACTGATTGCAATTTTCTTGGCCGATTCTGATTACCGATTTTTTTGTACGTGTGATCGGCCGATACGAATTTTTCCGATGCTGATTTTTTCCCCCAGATAGCAGAAAATTAGAGCTGCTGCATGCAGTCAACAACAAGGACACATAAAAATGGGTTTCAACTTTTTTAATGTAACGGTAGTTACTTTCCCTGTTTACTGGTTACTTTTAAAATAGTGACATATGATAGTGGTAGCTCTACAGCAAATACAAACAAAAATCAAATTTTCTTTAATATAAAGCTTTTTTTCATAACAAATTTTCTTTACAAATTTAAATAAATAAAACCCCCCCAAAAAAAGATCGGTTTGAAATCGGCAATACGTGTGAGTGATCGGCCGATCACCGTTCAGGCCGATCAGGCCAAAAATCGGCCGTTTCCAATCACTGGCCGATCGATCGGTGCATCCCTAGTGGGTAGACAACTTATTAGATGGAACTGACCACGATGAAAAAACAAAAATTGAGAAATTTTACTTTACACTTTTTTACTATAAAAATCTATAAACATACATATTAAAGTTTGAAATCAGTTCGGTTCACTTCAGTTTACCCATAAATTATTATTATAATAAGATGTGCTGACAAATGTACAACTATTTATAATCATAAGTAAGTGGAATACAATTTCTATCTGTCCCTGCTGCGTCAAAACAGTCAACAGTAAGGCATGCTGCTTACACCCCGCCATTGCTCACACACACTCCTTCCACTCAATCCCGCACTCACACACACATGACTCGGCTTCTCTCACCCTATTTTTTTCCCCACGTGTTTTTTGCGATCAGAAATAAAATATATATTCTGTTATTTTGACATTTAAACGACACCATTTTAAAAACTGGTGTTTGAAACACTGTTAAGTTCATATTTGTAAAAGACCACTGATTCTACACAATGTATGACCATGAAAATAATCTGAAAAAGAGCCTCCAAGTAAAGGAGTACTTATTTAATATTCTATGCTTTAGTCATATTTAAGTGCATAGTTCAGGTTAATGCATTTCTGTATTGGCTTTTACAGCAATTCTTATTGTCTTAGCTTGTCGGACAAGAGACAGATATGAAAATGCAAAACACTGCACTTGAGCACCGAGTTCATTCAAAAACTCCCACCATTAGACGATTAAATTTCAGATGGACTGTGCTGCTGTTGACCAGTGGCAGTATTATGTGATACTGGAAACTGAGACTGCACTTCTAAAGGGAAATGAGAGGAAGCTGCATTTAAAATTCGAGAGGAGCAAGCAGTCAGGATCAATCTTTCGCTCAGAAGATTCAATCACTGCACTCAGTGGAATGTGTGAATTATTCTAATGCATACAATTGACCATTTCTTCCTATACAATGCTCTCCCTCGCCTGAGGTCACCTTGAATTGTAGGCTGACAGTGAAATAATGTGACTAATTTTAATTTTAAAGGCTCTTTTAATTAGTGGAACTACAACCTTGCTATCCCAAAAACTGCATAGTACTGTTAACTGCTATGGCAATATTAGTCTCTACAATACTGATCTTGCAGAAGGCTGCGATATGCAAATAAGCCTCTTAGCAATCAAAGTATTCTCGACAGGCTGACCAGCTCCAGGGAGAGAGAAAAAATTTCACATTGTTCGCACAGTGTGCTGTGCTGTGTTCAAACCTGACTGAAAGGGGCCACTTTACTTTACTTTACTTTTACATGTTTTTAATTGCAGAAAAATTAACCCTTGAACTCACATCTCACACAGCACACATCCAGAGAGGACCAAGTTTATTCCACGTCGTGTCCTGTCATTTAAGACCATCATGGCAGCAAGGAAAAGCAGATTGGTTAATCAAGTCCTTCATCTCCAACCAATGCCTTAAGGTGTCCTTCTTGCTGTCCATTAATAGCACAGCGCTGGTCACTTCTCCACTTCCTCATCTCCTCTATCTCTGAGTTTAGGGACAGAGGGACCATGCTTTAATCAAATCATAATTTAGTGCGAGGAGACAGGAGCCTGCAGCAGGTTTGATTAGGGGTATTAATCAGAGCCAGGCTGTATGGTGGACGGAAATAGAGCGGGGTAAGTGGGGCTGCAGCGATGCTCAGAGGCTGGGATGCCGCAGGGAGTGGGGAAGGTGTGGATGTGGCACTTAGCAGCCCCCTCCATGTTTCAGGCTCCCTGCTTTGAGGATGAGGAAAGGTGGAAGATGATCCCTGGAGGCAGCAGAACCAAGGTGTGAAGCTTCTCCCTTTTTCCAAATGATGCCATGGTACACATACACATGCATGCAAACACACACACACACACACACACACACACACACACACACACACACACACACACACACACCGAGGGTGGGAATGCAGTGAAGCAGACCTGAAATGCCTGTGACTAATGGCCCTCTGCATGTGTGTACATAGAGACCAAATCAATAACTGAGTATTTGCATGTAGGAGTGTGTTTGTGAGGGCTGGTGAAATAGCAGAGAAAGGCATGCATGGGAGAAGAGAGAGAGAGAGAGAGAGAGAGAAGGAGAGAAAGAGAGAGAGATGATGCTAATCTATCGTATTCAACAGAACCGATGGCCATGCTTCAAGTAGCAAAACCATGCTAACATAGCTAACAACGAACAGAAGTCTAGGCCTTTCAGAATCCATTCATCAAGTTCTGACATTTGAATCATGCCCCAAAAAAAAGACAGCATAGTTAACACGAATGTCTTCTTCAGCATGTTTATGGCAGAGTGAGAGTTTAGAATGCAAGCCAAGAATAGAAAACACAAATTATTGGTTCATATATGATTGAAGTGTACAGTGCAGCAAAAATGTCTGGACCCCGGTCCATATCCGGACTGAACTGAAAGTCATTCCGAACCCAATCCAGGCATCATAGTAGGAATGCACAGTGCAATTAAACGTTTCAATAAATTATTAGTTTTGTAAAATATGACATATTTTAGATTTTTAAGGCAATCCTGGCCTGCCATTAACCAAAGCAACGTTGTCAGTCGGCGTACGTATGACGCAACATTGGCGTGTTTCATTTTTCAGGCTTTTCATCCACATTAGCAAGTCCACTAAGGCTAACGGGCATTTACGTGTAGCCCTGCGAGCATGATTGAGCAAAATACGTGCGTCATCATGAGAGTCACCGGAAAAGGAGGTGTTATGTCCCGCCGCCACTTTATTTGTTGAGGCATGAAAGCAATTAAATTAATCAAGGTTATTGTTAAATCTTTTCATTACACTACAGTGCATATTACACTTTACTATCAAAAGTGAGGGTGGAGTATGCTCATAAGCAAACAATTACAGGCAAACTGCGTCATTACAAAGCAAATTTAATAAATGGGACTTGCTTATCTCTTGTTGTCCCGGACCTTTGACCTGATCCTCATCTAGAAACTAGATTTGGACCTATTGAATACAAAATTTGCGATCTTCTGGTATATAGTGGATAACACAACTCTACACATATGGGGCTTTTCCTTCCAGATTTAGATTAATTATGTAGATTAACAAAATATTTCCCCAAAAGATCAACCAATAGTCATCCAAGATCACTCAAACTATGTAGTACAATTGAAATGTCATCCAGCTTTTCATTAACATAGTAAAGACTTGTGGATGTGGCTTAGGACTTACTGTGGGTGGCAAAGATAAAAACTCTTTGAGTTGTAAAGCATTTTTGGTGCATGCATTCTTAGGCTACATTAGGATTCCACTCTTGGCTTTAAAACACTGCAGTAATGACTGTTTTCAACCGTAAGAATAAAACAGACTTGCGTGAACTGAAGCAAGACTGAGCTCTCATATCGTATTCTTCACAGCCTGACTGAGCATCATGGAACTGCTAATGACATCACATTTGCTTTGGG
This sequence comes from Bathyaethiops greeni, assembly GCA_037974585.1. Classification (NCBI taxonomy): domain Eukaryota; kingdom Metazoa; phylum Chordata; class Actinopteri; order Characiformes; family Alestidae; genus Bathyaethiops; species Bathyaethiops greeni. Next base: position 13,613,314 of record JBBPDD010000017.1, on the reverse strand, counting down.
CCATCCAAGCAACTGGATAGAACCAGTGGTGTAACTGATCTCATGGTCCTCACCACCCCACCCCCAATTGAGCAAAATCTGAACATGACCTATTTACTCCCCATCATAGTGCCTCCAACAAGTCGATGCTCTCAAGCCATTGCACTAAAACCACTAGCGAATAGAGAATGTTGATATTATTTAAGATTTAAATATGTATGATAAGTACACATCCTCTTCTAGAAACCAAGCAAAATAGGTCACTATTAAAGGTCTTAAATCATCTGCTGTCCAGATTTGAGCTATAATATGTGATACAGCACAGATCTGACTCGTCAATGTCCTGTTGTCCAGACTGTCCAGACCGCAGACAATCTGTCTTGTCAAAATCAGATTTGTTGTGGTGGTGCAGTTCTGCCAGGGCAACAAATTGTGTTTTCATCTAGAGTGGCACCACGGCATGTGACAGCCCTGGAGAGGAACCAAGAAAGTCCAATCTGAGGGTCCCCAAAGGCCTTGACTGGGAACCACTGGCCTATGGCTTTCATAAGTACTTTATGAGCATTTTTACATAGGTGTACAGGAACCATGCTCTACATGAACCATATTGTCATGATACAGAAGCACTGTTCCATTGTATCTTAGCCCAGTAACAGTGTTAATGACATGCCGGTAGTGTTATTACACTTTTTTACAGCTGCTTTAGTTATTGTGATCTTTTTTTATTGTCGTGTTTGAGTTTTTACACTTTTTTTCTCTACATCTTTTAGCCAATGTGATGAAAACCTAAGCCAGCTAACTTGTTAGCGATGTCCTGGTACACTTTTGCACTTCTTAGTGTTATATGAACCCCCCCCTGAAATTTAACTTCAGCCCAAACAGATAGGAGTGCTTTTACTTCGTCAACTTCTCAGTGGCCTCTTTCGAAGTCCATTTGTTGTCATAACAATCAAAAATGGACTTGGAAAGAGGACTTGGGGTGGAGGTAGCTCAGTGGGTAGGATACTTGCCTCCTCACGAAGAGGTCATCATAGGCTTTTAATTCCCATTTGGGGTGGCTAGCATGGGGTATCACCATAGCTTATACCGAAAGCTGTTTCACTACCTGTCGAGGTGTCCTCTCCGACTTGCTCCGGCACCATTCCCAGTCCGTCAGCTCAATCTTGCGGCACTCTTCGTGAGACAGCCTTCTCTCCGGGCCATCAAACACTGAGGAAGAGTCAAGGTTGAGGTCCTCGCCATCACAGGCTGAGACAGGAGGTGAGATGCTCCCGAAGCCGTCCCGCTCCCCCGAGCTCAGCTGGGGCAGGCCGTCCCTCCTGGACTCCTCCACAGCATCCAGAAGCTCACTGTGGATGGAGCCGTCCTCTGCCTCCCCTGGACACCTCAGCTCCTGGGCGGCCAGGCTAGCAATCTGACCACTGTCCAGCACGGCAATCCGGCTTTCTGAGAAGTTGCAGTTGTACAGGCTGCTGTAGGAGGGTTTCTCGACAGAGGGCGATGTGACATGAGGTATCTTGTAAATGCCGTAGCCTTGCTGGAAGGAGAGGTTGAATTCAAACTTCCTTTTGTGGGCTGCAAAAGACACAGAGAGCACACAACATGTTCTCCCATCAGCAAACTGCTTTTCATTTCAGTAGAATAGAATAGAATAGAATAGAATAAAATAGATAGCTCCCAAAATAGATCAGACACAAGCAATGATTTCTCAGGGTTGAGCTTTCTTTTCTTGCCTGCTTCTCCATCTTTTTCATAGTTGAACAAATATTCACTGAAACAAACCACATCTATAAGTGTGTTTCTTATGTTTGGAAGTTATATGGAAGGAAGTGGGCATCTCTTATTGTTGACTGTAGGCTTTTAAAACTATCACCCACCATGGGGAGACTGCACTTTAGCCCATCTACCTCTCTGCAGATTGCTTATAGGCTTCCGAAAGCCATCGGGAATAAAGTAATGAAAATATTTCTATGAAAAAAGTGTACTTTTTTATGGCATATAACAGGGGTGAGCCTTGAGAAATGTGTGTCCAATAGGGCTGTAACGGTACATGTATTCATACATGATGTCTTTCGGAGAATACACGCTATGACGGAGAATCACAGAGGGAGCAAAAAACGCAAGTAAATCATAAACCTGAGTCGTAGAGTGGTGCAACAGTGCCACCTACTGGGGTAACACTTACACATACATGAAAATATAAGCAAGAGTGTGTGTTTACTGGTTAATACACAGGTGTTTATTTAAAATAAACGAAATCAAACCAAGCCTCAGTCTTTAGAACCTTTCGTTGCTTAACTTTCCTGTATCGTGAACCGTACCGAACCGTGACCCCAAAACCATGACATCTGTGTACCGTTACACCCCTAGTGTCCTATTATGATTATTTACAGATAATATCTGCTGTGGTGCTATGGTCATGAGCATGTTGTATTTAAAGCCAATTAAACATGTGAAATAATGATACGTTACCCCATGTAAGGCTCTACTAGACTCTTTCCTATACTCAAATCCTGAATCACTTCCGGCCCATAAACCACAACAGCACTCGAACATATGCCAGAGTTCCACCAGCTTGCCCCCCATCTCTGCAGGTCATTGCCCCTCAAAACCATCTACACCAAGAAATGGTTCTGACTGAGCCCAAGTCAGTGGGGAAGGACAAATCATGCCATGTAAGCATTAATCAACCCATGAAATTGCTCACTGGTGGGAGAGATGGAGGTGGAGCCCCCCCGGCAGTTGATAAAGCAGCCACAGGGAAAGTGAATCCAGCGCTCAGAGAGGACGAACACCGGAGTGACCGCAGCTGAGAGCAAGGTCAGAAAAAAACAAAGCGTCTCCAAAGACGAGCTGTGCATCCGGACAGCATGACTCACGAGTATCTGGGCCTGCAGGGATAACCAAAAAGATGACAGAGGAACACGGCAGAAGCCCTGAGTGACAACAATAGTGAAAATATTACTGGACATCAGGCTCATATCATGCAAACACATCAGAGGCTTATACATTTTTATCAAACATATTTTTCAAGTATTCTTACGGTCCAGATTTTTTTTCAGAATTTCTGCATAATTCAGTGAGTGATATGAAACGGTTCGTAAAGAAACATAACAAGGTTTCTTCACAGTGGTGGTGATTTGAACCAGATGTCATAAATATAGCCATTTTACTTACCATCCAAACCCACCAGGAAACCTACATGTGTCTTCTGCTTTTTTGTATATAAATGTTGATAATGGTAAAATATGGATAAATCTAAGCAAAATAAGCTTTCTTTGGGGACTATGACTATTTTGCATCATGACACCCTGCCTCTATCCTAACACAAACTGAATACACTAAAAAATCCATCAAAAACAGTATCACAGACATAACTATTTTGTGAAATTAAAGGAGCCTCACACTCTTTAGACGTTCGGTTCCATTCATAACCACTGGGAATTATTTTAGCTTGTTTCTCTGGTGCATTACACACAAAATCTGCACGACTCTACATATTCTCTTAAAAATAATGACCCAAAAGTGACCTCCCACTGCATCCACAGGACACACAATTGCACTCAGGCTCAAAATGTGATCTTTGGACTGAAAGGGAGGGAACTGGTACATGATGTTGAATAAAACACCACAATATTCAAATAAGTGCCAATCTGTAATACAGTGCCAGACATTCTGTTACAGCTACTTTAATAGTGCATAAGCTTTGAGGTCACCCAGACCCACACCTTGGCAGTTTCTGAAGGTATCTTATCCACTTCTCTCCAACCATGAGGTTTAATAGATGATGAGCGCTATTGATGATGTTGTAGCTTCTATGATACAGCATTGCTACGATGCAGTAAAAAATCATGACTCATTCTCCACTGACCTCAGAACCACCGACATCCTCACCCAGCATGTCTAACTGTCACAGAGTAATGTAGACCTCTCACAGCAAACATAGAAATATGACAAATATGGGATGTGGGGGGATTAAGGAACCATCTCTTCCCTCCACATGATAATCTGTGCAATAACCTGATGGTCCTCAGTTCTGCAATTGTATATTAGGCTTTAATCATTAGGTGCATTATGATAATATGTGCAATAGTCTACCAAGTGAAATATCGTCCATTTTTTTAATCAGGTGCTAAAACATTATCATTATGTGAAATGTCTTATATTTATATTCTTATTATTATTATTATTATTATTATTATTATATTTAGTTGTCTTACCACGTGCAATATCACTACTTATGTCAATAATACTGATCTACTACTGCTCTCTATTACGTGCAGGAACAGACTCCTAACCATTATTTGTGTTATTAGTAATTCACTTATGTGCAAGTTATTTTTCTATAGTATTACTACCCCAGTATTTTGGGTATACAGCATAGTGTACTTCATACAGACTAATTTAGAGCATTAGATTGAATTTTATGTTTTTTATTGCTCTTGTTTGTGTCTCTGTGCATTGTGTATGGATTCTGATTCTGTGGAAGCGTCTAGGTCATTCTGAGTCTGGAAGGACAAAAGTCCACCAACTGGGGAAAAATGGGGAAAAAAATGTGTCAATCATCCGGAAAGTGTGCCGTCTCACCATCATTGGCATCCAGAGAACGATCCGTGCCATGGCGAGGATCATGGAGAAGCGCTTCTGTGCGAAGACCATCTGGCAGTGGCGGACACCCTGCCCACTGGAGCAGGGGCACGCCTCGGTGCCGCACTCGGACCCCGGAGTTCCAGAGGCCAGTTCTCCGTAGCTCCTCTCCAGGCTCTCGCGGGACGCGGACGGGACGTCCTGGCAGAGGGGCCTTGCTGCCCCCTCGTTGTTGGAAGCTCCGGCAGTGCTCCCCTCCCACCGGCAGAGCGGCCAGAGCGCGTCCGCGGAACACAGCAGCTGGTGCGTGAGCGGCGCGGAGCACGCGGCCAAACCGCACGCGCACACCGCGTACAGCGACACGAGTAGCGGCACGTAGAAGCCGTCGCGCGCCGGCAGACAGCCCAGCGAGGCTCGCGAGAAACGGCCCCAGCCACCCAGTGGGAGTGCGCTCACGGCCAGGCTGGCAACCCACACGGCTGCGAGCGCGCACGACACGCCCCCTCGGCCGGGGGCTCGCGCTGCTCTCTCGCCCCGCTGCTGCCTGCTGGCGTACAGCGTGTAGGTGGCGATCAGGCACGCCTTCATGTTGCTCGCGAGCCCGTGGAAGACGTACAGGAGGCCGGCCCACGTGCACACGGCCGCGTCACCCTCATCGTACTCCTCGCGCCTCCACTGCAGCACCGCGGCGAGCGCGAGCGGCACCACAGCGATCAGGTCGTCCACAGACAGGCAGGCCACGATTAGGCTCAGCGGCGAGCGCGCGCGCATGCGCGGCACAGACGCCAACGAGTAGAGGCCACCAGCGCACACCACGGCGCCCAGCGCGAGCGACGCGCTCACCAGCAGCCACGCGCGCCAGCCGGTGGCACCAAGGTCTTCCGCGTCCGCCGCGAACTCCCCTGTCCCGTTCATGGCTGGAGCGCGCGCAGTGGTCGTTGACATTTCTTTATTGTTGCTTTTATTGTGGTTTTATTTTTAAGAACTCATTGATGTTCGAGACTTAAAAAAACAAAACAAATAAAAACAGCGATGAAAATAAAAAAACAAAAGGAGCCCGGTTTAAAAGTTGGAGTCGCGAGCCGTGCTCCGTGTGCAGCATCCCCGCACGCGCCTTCGTGTGTGCGCGCGGGCGCCTCGCGCAGCCCCGCCGCTTCAGCGGGAATGAAGCGCTCGCGCCCCGCGCATCACGCAGAGAGAGTAGAGGGGCGGAGCAAATACAAAACCCGGCCCACGACCTGAATGAACGAGAGTGCGCTTGTATGCGTGCCTGTGTCTGCGTGTGTGTGTGACAGAGAGATGCATAGATGGATAGAAGGATGGATAGAGGGAGGGAGAGCGGGAGGGATGGATGGATGGATTAATAGGTACTCAAACAGAGGCAGAGACAGATGGATGGACAGATGGATGGACAAACAGAAAGAGATGTAGGGTGGATATATGGATGGATAAAGGGGCGGAGAGATAGACTCACAAAAAGGTGACAGAGACAGAGAGACAGATAGATAGATAGATAGACCTCTGTGTGGTCAAAATAAAATTAGGGGCAGTAGAAGTATAGTCCACCAGTCCTCTTTTATCCAATAAAGCTGTGAGGGAATCTGCTGTGTGGCACTAATGCAATAACTGAGCATTAGCAAAGTGCAGCAGCTGTGCCTGTGTGTGTATGCATGTGTGTGTGTGTGTACATTGAACAGACAGGATGAGAGTGAAAGCTAGAGCGAAAGAGCAAGGGTCACAGAGAAACAGCAGGACTATTTGGAGAAAACAAGGTCCACATATGATTGGTCAGGATTTATGTGTGTGAGTGAGTGTGTGGCATGAGCAGGACCTTGTCCTTTCTCTTGCTGTTCATCCTCAAGGCGTTAGCGCTGATTGATGGCTCTATTCAGCACGAGGTCACTGCAGAGAAAGTGGTTTAGCAGAGCGGGTTCATACACTCACCCAAACACACCTGTCACTCAGAACTGCCTGCTCCCCAGCATTTAGAGCCATCTTGCTGCAGGATGTGTCTTCACGGGCCGTCAAAGTCCCTTCCACCGACTGACAAACTGTTCGTGCTCTAACGTCAGCACTGTCCTTACGCACTGTGTAATGTACTGGGAGTAAATGCAGCACATGTGTGTCCAGCAGAAAGGCAAACGTGCGTCACCTCCTTTTAGTGTCCAGTTGGCTAAAACGTCCATGTACATCCACTAAATAAAACTGTGGCCATGGACTTTTTTGTTTTTTTCTTAAGGCTGAATTTCTGACTTATGACCTTGTCCCTCCTTGGTGAAA
>JBBPDD010000017.1:13485079-13496360 GCA_037974585.1 Bathyaethiops greeni | reverse complement strand
CGTGGCCGAGCCGGAGACGTAAGCGTCCACGAGGCATCCCGCCTCCGCACTACTCCCCGACTCTCCGCCGCACCGCAGCCCGCTACCCGGACACCGACCTCCCGTCGGCTCCTCCGCGAGCGCGGTCCCACCGACCGTATACCGGCTATCACCCTCCTCAAACAGGGCCACGCCCAGCCACTCCATCGCCCATGCGTTGAGGGCCTGGTTCCTGGCTCCTCTCACGTTGCTTGTATGAGCCCATCTGTCGTGAGCCGGGCCGCAAAGACCGGGCTCGGAGCTACCTGGAAGGCAACAGGAACACGCAGGCAGGCAGGAATCCATCTCATGGGTTTTATTGTCTCCAAGCAAAACATAAACAAAAAGTGAAAACACCTTATAAGACATGGTGACTATCACCATGAGCCGAACATAAATACAGCCCCTAATCAGGCACAGACCCAGAACAGATGAAAACAAAAACACGTGACACACAACCAAGGAAAACCTATCAAAATAAAAGACCAGATAAAGAAACCAAAAACAGAACAAAAAAGCAGTGGCATGACTACGGTCGCTGGCCAGACCATGACACATCTGGAAAGAGAAGTAAATGGAAAAGAGGGTAGACTGTTAATAGATTAATCAGCAAGTATTTATGTGATTTATATTTGTACTCCTTGAATGGTGCTCCTTTCTCAAAGACCCTTTTATTATAAAGCAATAACATAATGTAGAAAACCGTTTTGTTTAAAAAATGCATTTAAAGTAACAGAAATGCATGAATATTAACACAAACATTTAATGGAGTACATGAGGGCTGGATTAATTTATTAAGATACTGTACATTGCTTTAGTGACACCCTGTCATAGTCCAGAAACACACAACAAAAACTTACTGCCATCACTACCATTTACACGGAACACATAACTACACCTCCTGTACCCAGTTCACACCCACAACCCATTTTACTTACAGGGCATTGTTAAAACCTGGCTATTTAAAGCTCTGTGATGCAGACATCCTATTCTTCAGATGGCTGTGAGCTACCTAGTATGCCATGCAGCTCGCTTCATGTCTGATGCCTGTGGCATCAATGCTGTTGCTCACAGATCTCAGTCCAACAGCATGTAAGGCTAACCCGGTCAGCTGCAGGCTGTGGGCTGAGTCTCAGTTGCCTGATCTTTCTATAAATGGAGATTTTGTGATTGGAGGAGTTTTTTCCATTCATTTCTACACCAGGTCAGAGGAGATCACCTACACCAGAAGGCCACCACAACCACAGTGCTCTGGAAGGTCTGTCTGTGTCTGAAGAGGATAGCACTCATGACCAGATCACTTGTTAGAATGACACACATTATTATTAATTATTTAATATTGCACATTTGTTTATATGACACTTATCTATTGTATAGTAATAGTATGCTTAATACACTAATTGATAATTAATACAATATATAATTATACAGTGTATAATTGTTGTTTAATTAATTGAATAATTAATAATTGCAGTTATGCTTAATACATTTTGTACTGATAACATAATGCTAAGTAAAACTACAGAAACTGACATATGTCAACAGTTTGGATTCCAGGGAGCTTCGTTTCGCACGTGCCATGGAATTCACCATCCACGAGATCAACAACAGAACAGACCTCCTGCCAGGAATCTCGTTAGGCTATCAAATTCATGACTCTTGTTCTGCCGTGCCCATGGCCATCAAACTCGCATTACAGTTTGCAAATGGATTGGATACAGTTTTTAACGACACCGATTCTTGTCCAAGATCTGCAGGTGCGGCTGTGCCTGCTCTTGTGGGAGACTCACCATCTACTCCCTCCATCAGCATGGCTAGAACACTTGGACTTTTTGGAATTCCACAGGTGAATATTGTGGACTGCCCGAGGTATCACATTATCAACACCAGTCTCCCAATAATTATAGGGAAAAATACTATAAATTCGACATAATAACTTTGCAAAAATTTAGATAAAAATGTTTAACGTCGCTGTAAAATATATAGTAATAACTGGTGGCAGGTTAAACTGAATTCACTCGGAGTTCTCAGATAACGGTTCTTTTGTTAACCACAGGTGAGTCCCTACGCAACCTGCGCGTGTCTGAGTGATAAGAGCCAGTTTCCTACATTCTTAAGGACAATACCGAGTGACTACCACCAAGCGGCCGCACTGGCACGAATGGTCAAGCATTTCGGATGGACATGGATCGGAGCAGTGCGCAGTGACTCAGATTATGGAAATAATGGGATGGCGGCGTTTCTGAAAGCTGCACAAGAGGAGGGGATCTGTGTGGAGTACTCCGAGGCCTACTACAGGACACAGCCGCGCAGTAAACTGGAGAGAGTGGCGAATGTCATCCGCAGATCAACTGCCCGTGTCATAGTGGCATTTCTCGCCTCAGGCGATATGACATTCCTCTTGGAGGAACTGGCCAGACAACCCCCACCTCCTCTGCAGTGGATAGGTAGTGAAACGTGGATCACCGATCCAGAATTTCTAAAGTATAACATGTGCTCTGGGGCAATAGGTTTTGGGATCCCCAGGTCGTTCATCCCAGGTCTCCGGGAGTTTCTTCTAGACCTCTCTCCAGCCCAAGCACTGAAATCTCCACTGTTAACAGAGTTTTGGGAGCGCTCCTTCAACTGCAGCCTGAAAAGACAGACAGGCTTCTCAGAGGGCATGCGGCAATGCGATGGCAGTGAGGACATCCACTCGCTGCAGATCCCATACACAGACACTTCACAACTGCGCATAACTAACATGGTGTACAAAGCGACGTATGCTATAGCACATGCCATCCATGGTCTCATCTGTACTAACAAGAATTGCGACAAGAACATTAAATTCACACCATGGCAGGTATATAAATGTTAATTCCCAATTCCTCAAAGTGTTGAACCTTATATGTATATATATATAACTGGACAGATTTTCATATTTACACTGAAAAGCAAATATCAAATGATTCACATAAATATTAATTAATTAAATATTAATTCTTAGGCATCATGTGTTGCAGAATTCACACAATTGTCTCAGCTGTTATACTTATTTTATGATCAACATCGGTGTGCGTTTTAGATTACATTTGTAGCATAAATCAGAATCAGAATCAGAAAACTTTATTTATCCCGGAGGAAATTGTTCAAATATTCCAGGTTTGAAGAACAGATGTGGACTACTGGTGTAGAAGTTCTGGCTTGTAATGTAAATGTAAATATGTAATGTAAATACTTGTACATTAAGGAAACAGCATGTACAAAACATATACATTTAACTTTAAGCAACCTTGCTTTCATTATTTTAACATCTAATGTTCAATACAAATATGTATCAATTCCTTGCCAAACTTTTTTTTTATATTTTTCAAGCAAATAAAAAAATCTATTAAACTTAAACAGGGGATCAACTAATAAAAAGTTATATAAATCTTTTACAAGAAATTTATATCATATGTGCATTTGTAGTTAACAGTGTATTCACATGTCTAAAGTAATATTAACAGTCAAGCATGTTTTCAATTATTAAATGGACAATATTGTATTCATATTAAAAAAATCATCAAGTTCAATGATTTTATGTACCAATTATGTGCCATTGCAGATACACAATCAGCTCAAGAAAGTGAACTTTACTACAAAGAATGGATTTCAGGTCTCCTTTGATTCCAACGGAGATCCAGTGGCTGTCTATGAGCTCATAAACTGGCAGGTTAAGAAAGATGCTGGGCTAGAGTTTGTTACAGTGGGCTCATATGACTCCTCAAAACCAAAAGGACAGGAATTCAGTATGAACAGAGCTATCAACTGGGTGGGGGGACAGATGAAGGTACACAGTAACACTTTGACATTTGCTTGCAACACATGTATCATGTATCATGTAATGTTTTCTGACTGGAAACATGTAATTAGATACATAAAGCTTTAATTAAATGCTGAATTTAGTTATGCTTAAGAGGATGAAAAAGCACAATATTTAGAATATATAATTTTTAGACCTGTATCTTTTAACATGGTATGAAGAAGCTACATTTGAAGCTTTCTCTGCTGTTGTTCGCAGGTGCCAGCATCTGTGTGCAGTGAGAGCTGCCCTCCAGGCACCAGGAAGGCTGTGCAGAAAGGGAAACCAGTTTGCTGCTATGACTGTATACCATGTGCAGAAGGAGAGATCAGTAACAAGACAGGTTACATACACAATTTGCAATGCTGAAGAATATTCTGCATATTTTTTGTATATTTTGCCTCAGTTCTCAGTTGAATCAATAAAAATGTGCTAATTCTGTGATTTCCTTTGCAATTCAGCAGAATGTGTCAGGTTCCCAACTTTAAGCAATAAAAATATTAAGTGTTGAAAACAAGTGTACAATATTTTTTATAAAAGTGTAATTTTATTCAACTGTATAGATTAGCTCAGTTGTGGGAACCCATCCCTTCCTGTGTGGTAGCAGATAGAAGGAAGCACAATGACTTTACAGTGCTGAAGGCATTATATTCTTTAATCTCTTTAATCTCTACATTGTGTATTTTTCTAATCTCTTAGACTCTTTGGACTGTCTGCAATGCCCTCCTGAGTTCTGGCCGAATATCAAGAGAGACAGTTGCCTCCTGAAGCCCGTTGAATTCCTGTCCTGGGACGACACTCTGAGCATTATCCTCACAGTGTTCTCCATCACCGGGGTTTTCATAGCGCTTTGTGTAGCTGCTGTCTTCTACAAACACAGATCCTCTCCCATTGTCCGTGCCAACAACTCAGAGCTGAGTTTCCTTCTTCTCTTCTCATTGGCTCTCTGTTTCCTCTGCTCGCTTACTTTCATTGGTCGGCCCTCAGAATGGTCCTGTATGCTGCGCCACACAGCGTTTGGGATCACCTTCGTCCTCTGCATCTCCTGTGTTCTGGGGAAAACAATAGTGGTGTTAATGGCATTCAGGGCTACTCTTCCAGGCAGTAATATCATGAAATGTTTTGGCCCTTCACAGCAGAGACTCAGTGTTCTAGCCTTCACTCTCATACAGGTACTAATTTGTGTCCTTTGGTTAAAAATATCCCCTCCTATTCCCTTTAAAAATTTGAAGCACTACAAGGAAAGAATAATCTTAGAATGTGGACTAGGTTCAGCTATAGGTTTCTGGGCTGTGCTGGGTTATATAGGACTCTTGGCTGTTTTATGTTTTATTTTAGCCTTTTTAGCTCGGAAGCTTCCTGATAACTTTAATGAAGCCAGATTCATCACATTCAGCATGATCATATTCTGTGCAGTTTGGATCACCTTTATCCCAGCTTATGTCAGCTCCCCTGGAAAGTTCACTGTAGCCGTGGAGATATTTGCAATTCTGGCTTCAAGTTTTGGTTTAATTATTTGTATTTTTGCTCCCAAATGTTTCATAATCATTTTCAGACCAGAACAGAATACCAAGAAACATCTTATGGGTAAAGTACCCTCTAAGGCTCTTTGAGACCCTCTCATGAATAACAAAATGTGATAAGTCAAGATGACATTTACAAATACATTTGAAACAAATGGCCTTTTATGTTTATATTTGTGAGTCTGTATAATGTTATCAAGCTTTAGAAATTATTTTACAAAACCCATGATACTGGCTTATACAGAACTCAAATGTCTAAAAATCTGTTTTGAGTCCTACACCAGTGTCTTGTTTGTAACGTGATGTAAAAAAATCGAAATGGCATTGTTTTGTTTCCACTTTACTTGGGTATATTCAAAGAAATAAATAAACATAGTTTGTGTCCTTATACTAATTAAGGTTCATATTCATTACATAACCTGAAATGACTATAAAAATGATTTTATGGGCATTATTAGATATTCCTGTTACAACAGCCTCATGCCATACATACTGCTATAAATACCAAATAGGCACGACTCTTGTGCTGCCGTGCCCATGGCCATCAAAGTTGCATTTCAATTAGCGAATGGCATGGAGATAGTTATAAGAGTCTGTTCCTGCAATCATAGATACTTCTGGCTCTACACTGTCAATTGGCATGACCAGAGTTCTGGGTCTCTGTGGAATTCCACTGGTAAATATAGTAGGCATTCAAAAGCCAGTCATTTTGTTAGCTACAATATTTCAGGATCATATAGCTTCTAAATTACAATTTAACACATGTAATGTACAACAGATTTTTTATTTGCTGTTAGCTAATGTTAGCTAATTATTTGCATGTGTATTTTTTGAAAAAAAAAAAACAGTGGAATTAAAGAATCGATTCTGCATCAAACTGTCAGAGCAGGGGGTGCGAGCCCCAGACTCTGAACTCCCTCCGAGCACAGAACAGGCAGACAGACGAAGATCCATGCTCGTGATACTTTATTTAAAGAAAGAACAAAAACAAAACAAGGCTCGGTGGCCGTAATAGCTATAAACAGAACAACTAGAACAGGTTTCAGACGTGGCAGGAACAGGGTGAATAGGGTGGATAGGGTAATGGACACATGAGGATGAATGAACTGAAACAGCCTTAAATACACACAGACATCAGGGCGTGAAACGAAACAGATGTGAACTAATGAGACACATGACAAAGAAATAAAAGCCCTAACAGAAAGCACAGAACAGAACAGTCAACAGGCGGCCACCAACCGTGACACAAATATAAAATGAAAATATTGTGGCGAGCAGAGGGTGCCACGTGAACTGTGGGGGGGTCTGCGTTGGTAACTGGGGTTAATTGAAGGGCCCACACCGGGCCATCGCCATGGTAACTCACAGGCTTTTTGGGGAGGTATATAAGGGGAGGGGCGGTGCTTAGCACTGCCCACGTTCAGCGGGAAGGAGCTGTTGGAACCCTACTTGGTTCAGGTCGAGCTGGCTGCCAGGCACAATGGCTGGCAGCTGCAGGACGCAGCCGTCCACCTAGCCATGTCGCTGGAGAGGGTAGCACTCAACGTGCCCGTGGACAGACCCCTAGAGGAGTGCAGAGAATTTGAGCGACTGGTCGCAGCCCTAAAGCAGCATTTCGGCCAGTCCGTGCAGGAAGAGAGGGCGCGAGTTCAACTCAAAGAGAGACGGCGTCAAGCTGGAGAGACGTGGGGTGCACTGGCTGGAGACCTCCACAGCTACTGCCATCAGGCTTATCCGCGTTTTCCTGTGGCAGCTCAGGAAGAGTTAGCGCTGCAGGCGTTTCTCGGCGCACTCTCCCCCGTCAGCCTGCAGCAGCATGTGCACCTCCGCGCACCGACTACCCTGTTGCAAGCCCTAGAAGAGAAAGAGCGGGCAGAGCTCATTCTGAGTAGCCGCCCCCCAAGTGTCTTCTCCCCAGAGAGTCGCGACCAGTAAGATAAAGCCAGTCGAAGCCCCGAAGCAAGCTGCCCAGAGCATCACTCTTGGCGAGAAAACCCTAGGTGCGAGATTGTGCTACCATTGTGGCCGAGCGGGGCACATCGCCAGAAACTGCAACGAGCCACTATGTTGCGAGAAAACCCAAAGGCCGCCGGGAAACGCCCAGCAGACGGAGCAAACAGGGTTGCACCGTCCGCTTTTCCCCAAGCCCCTCTAGAGAAAAGCGGGCTGCGAGTGGGGCTGCTGGGAGACCCCGAGGGCCTTCGCGTGGAGTGCATTGTCGAGGGGGTCCGCTGCCGAGCTTTAGTGGACACAAGCTCTGCCATCACCCTCTTCCGCCCCGGAGTCCTGCCAAAAACGCAGAGACCGAGCCCGCCCGGCTGGGAGGAAACAAACGTGCGACTCTCCACAATGACCGGTGAGAAAGCCGTGATGTAAGGGAAACGGTTACTGACGCTCACCGTCCAAGGAGTGGCCATAGAGCATGAGGTGTGGCTAGCAGAGGTGGTCGAGGAATGCATCCTCGGAATGGACACTCTGGTCAAGTTCGGACGCTCTTGGACAAGCAACAAGCAGCGGAGAAAAAGATCGAGGAGATGGCGGCCGCTGGTGTGATTGAACCGTCAGACAGCCACTGGGCAGCTCCAGCCGTGCTGGTGAAGAAAAAGGACAGCAGCTGGAGGTTCTGTGTGGATTACCGGCGCCTCAACCAGGTAACCATTAATAGACGTGTTGTCTATTGCCGAGAATAGACGACACATTAGACGCATTAGCGGGGTCGAGGTGGTTCAAGTCGCTAGACCTTAGAAGCGGGTATTGGCAGGTCGAGTTAGCCGCTGATGCTAAACCTAAAACCGCTTTCACAATTTGGCATGGCCTCTGGCAGTTTAAAGTCATGCCGTTCGGGTTGTGTAACAGCCCAGCCACTTTCGAACGACTAATGGAACGTGTGTTAGGGCGAATACCACGAAGCAAATGCGTCGACGTTTGCAGAGGCGGTTGAAAACCTGAGGGAAGTGCTGGGGGCGATTCGGGTGGCAGGACTAAAACTCAACCCCAAGCAGTGCGCGTTTTTCGGCCAGAAAGTGGCCTTCTTGGGGCATGTGATTACCGGCAAAGGGGTAGCGATCGACCCCGAGAAAGTAGCGGCGGTGCGCGACTGGCCCACACCACGCAGCGTAAAAGAGGCTTTGTGCGGGGGTTCGCGGCGGTGGCGAGACCTCTGCAACGACTGACAGAGAAAGGGAAGGCGTTTTACTGGACAGGGGAATGCGACGAAGCGTTTGGCCAGCTGCGTAAGGCGTTAGCGGAGGCACCGGTGCTCACGAGCCCGGACCTCACGAAACAATTTGTGGTCACTACAGACGCGAGCGACTGAGGTATTGGCGCGGTACTGTCCCAAATTACGGAGGAGGGCGAGCGAATAGTGGCGTACTACAGTTACGCGCAACTACTGCGTAACGCGAAGGGAGCTGCTCGCGGTGGTGAAAAGCCTGTGCCATTTCAGGCCGTACCTAGGTGGGCGACAGTTTGCGCTCAGAACGGACCATGCGTCGCTAACATGGCTGCTGAGCTTTAAGAATCCGGAGGGCCAGCTTGCGCGCTGGATAGAAGCGTTACAAGAGTATTACTTTGACTCACAGCACCAACCGGGGTGGCAGCACTGTAATGCACTGTCGTGCCAGCTGTGTGAGCTAGAAGCGTGCCGTCACTGTGCGCAGGCCGAAGAAAAGGCACTGAGCGGCGAGTCGCAAGTTGTAGAAGCAGTCCATTTGGACCGAGCAATAGAGGAGGACAGCTTACGGTGCGCGCAGGAAAACGATCCCGTTATTGGCCGAGTACGAGGTTGGCTCACGGAGGGGCGTCGACTGGCGTGGGAAGAAATCACAGCCGCCGAGACTGAGCTAAAAGCTTAGCGGTCCCAGTGGGAGAGCTTAACCCTTAAGCGGGGGGCTCTGTTATAGGGGTTGGCAACACCCTGATGGCCGACGTCTGTGGTGGCAGCTGCTGGTGCCCCATGGGCTGCGGCAGGAGGTCCTGCAGGCAGTCCACGACGCTGCAGGGGCGGGTCACTTCTGTGTTACGAAAACGTTAGCGCGGCTGTGAGCGAAATTCTACTGCCTGGGGTGATGTAGAGGTCTACGTCCATCGCTGCAATGCGAGCGGGGAAATGGTCCTAACACGTCCACTCCTACTCTTTCCATAGGCTCCCCCACCACATAGGTCTGCATCGGGCCCTTTTTTCGCGGTGCACGCCGATGCAGACCTATGTGGTGGGGGAGCCTATGGAAAGAGTAGGAGTGGACGTGTTAGGACCATTTCCCCGCTCAGAGGCCAGCAATCGGTACGTCCTCGTGGCCATGGACTATTTCACGAAGTGGCCCAAGGTGTTCGCGATTGCCGACCAGAGCGCGGAAATGGTTGCGGCAAAGTTGGTAGAAGAGTTTTTTTGTCGGGTTGGGGCGCCAGAAGAGCTCCACAGTGACCAGGGTCATAACTTTGAGTCGCCGAGGTGTGTGTGAGGTTGGGGGTCTCAAAGTGATGGGTTGGTGGAAAGGTTCAACCACACCTTGGCCACCCAGCCACCCCCCAGAACCTGAACTCGTTTGACCCGGGCTGGACTATGCTCAGCGGTTGCGGGAGCGGCTCCGGCTGGTCCACGCTTTGGCACGAGAGAACCAAGTGGGGGCCACTGCCAAACAAAAGCGTGCCTACAACCTGCGCAGCCAGGGCCGAGACTTTCAGGTGGAGGAGCGCGTGTGGATTTACTGTCCCTCCCGGAAAAAGGGGCGGAGTCCAAAGCTAGACTCACACTGGCGGGGACCAGGCCAGATTTTGCAGCGTGTGGGTGAGGTGGTCTATCGGGTGCGGGTGGGGGGCCGCAGAAAAGCGGTGGTTGTCCACTGGGACCGTCTGGCACCGTACCACCCTAAGGACTGTGGGGAACCGGACTGTGGGGAACCAGACTGTGGGGAGGGCTCTGGGGGTGCAGACAATCTGAATGCCCCAGGGTCTCCGAGGGGTTCAAGAAAGACTCAGAGGGAGCGCAGGCCTCCTGCTCCCCTAAAGGACTTTAAGGTGGTCTTAGTAGTGGCCGAGGACGACTCACGACTTGGCGAGGGTCTGTGTGGTGAGCAGAGGGTGCCACGTGAACTGTGGGGTGGTCTGTGTGGGTAGCTGGAGTTAATTGGAGGGCGATGGCCCACACCTGGCCATCACCATGGCAACTCGTGGGCTTTTTGTGGAGGTATATAAGGGGAAGGACGGTGCTTAGCACTGTTCTTAGTGGGAGCTGTGTGCTAGTTGGAGCTGTGTGCTGTTAATTAAAGCTGTGTGATTTTGGGTTGAATAAAGACAAAGAAAAATGGAAAAACCTGCCTTAGTGTCCCTCTTTTCCACGGCTCGCCACAATATGTACTTGAATGTACTTGAAAGTATTTAGGCCTAACTTTACAAACGAATATGTAAATTTAATAAATAAATATTTCAATATGAAAAAAATATTTAAAATGACACAACGTGGTTTATTTTCAGTCGAGTGTTGCAACTGACTCACATAGATGCCATAATTTATGTGAGTGCCAGTTTTATTCAAATTTGCTTGTTATGTTTAAAAGATAAAATCAATAAAATATGCTGCGCTGTTATATGTATGTTTACTTGAGAAAGTGACTTGAAAAACTAAGTTTCCTTACTTTTCTAAACCAAAATGAATTTGAGTACAACAGGAAGTTATTCTGAAAGAGGCACACCTATGATTGTTATAAAGTATATACTTGATATTTAAAGTTGTGAACTCTAATTGACTGTTGAGGCAAAAAAGCAAAAGAATCATCTCATGGTTTTTGAGGGGGTCGTAAGGGGGCTTCTCTGTTAAAATAAGCCCTAATTTGTCACGGCTTGGACTAGTTTAGCCGTGCCCTGTTCTTGGTTTTTCTGTTTGTTTTCTGTTCTTGGTTTTCTGCCCTTGTTTCTGTTT
>JBBPDD010000017.1:13474268-13484979 GCA_037974585.1 Bathyaethiops greeni | reverse complement strand
ATATACACAGCCAAGCCGGAAATTATTCATACCCCTGGGCAAATTTAATCAACAAGGAAGTTTCTTCTTGATTGGAAATGATACAGGTGTCTCCCAGAAGATAAGACGATGTACAAGAGGCATCATTGTGGAAAATGTAATGTAAACTTTTATTTACACTGGAACAAAAAGTGTCATGCCCAACATTACTCATACCCTTCCCAATAATCAATAGAAAAGCCTTTTTTATTGATTGTTTAGAAGGGTATGAATATTTTTGTACGTGCCTCTTTTTGCTGAGATATATTTTTTTCCACAATGATTTGTCTTGTACATCTTCTTATTATCTTCTGGGAGATGCCTGTGTCGTTTTCAATCAAGAAGAAACTTGTTGGTTGAAAAAAAGTAACTAAGACAAAATTTGCCAGTGGTATGAATAATATATATTGTTTACTGTACTCTACTGTTGCTATATATAAAATGAGGTATACCCCTTGGCATTCTCTCTATTATGTTACCTTACAACCAGGAATTTAAATGAAATTTCAGTTTGATTTTAAGTGATGGACCTAGAAATTAAACTACAGATTAATGACATTAAGTCATTCTAAAAATGTCAAACTGAAAAGTGGTGCGTGAATATGTTATCACCCCCTTTGCTTTAAAGTTGCAACCACTACCTTCAAAAACCACTTAATTAGTTAAATAAAATCCACCAAATGTACTCAGTATGTATACAAACTTGTTCTGATAGTTTCATTGTTGGAACTGAGGCAATTCAATTCAATTCAATTTTATTTATAATACGCTTTTAACAATGGTCATTGTCACAAAGCAGCTTCACAAAATGAAATGTGAAATTGATGACACAAAAATCCTGTTATGACCTGTGATGCACATCCTGTCTCATTACTGATCTCTCCATCTGCACATGGTATACAGTCATAGCAGCAAACTGGTTTTCCTTTCTGCGTGGCCTTCCTGGTCCCTGGAGGACAGCTCTCACTGCACACAGATACTGGCACCTACAAATACATTAGGGACATGTAAATGTTTCAAAATATGAGACAAACATTGGCCATTGATGCTCATTTTCCCTACTGTAAAACATTACTCTTAATAAAAAAATTGGAGAATTTTCCCCCCCAGAATCTAGATGGGGAACAGTGAAAGCTGCTTTGTAGTTAGTATGTATTATGTACCTCTAATTGTCCCCCCATCCAGCTGATAGCTCTGCTCATACTGAACTCCTGACCTTTCAGTTTGGAAGAGTCATAGTGTCCCACAGTCACAAAGTCCAAAGCACCATCTTTCTTAACCTGCCAGTTTATGAGCTCATAGGCAGCCACAGGATCTCCACTTGAATCGAATGAGACCTGAAAACCATTTCTGGTTGTGAAGTTCACTTTGTTGAGATGGTTGAATAACTGCAGAGGGAGACAATTTTATGAAAAGCATGAATTCCCTTGTTCAGAACACTGTTCACATGTATCCCACAGCCACTTTAAATAGATTTGGGGAAATACTGCTCTACTAAAAATGATAATTAAGCTTAATTGGGAACTCTACTGATTTTCTGTATAAAAAAATCTGACATATTCATTCAGAGTGAAATAATGCATTGTACTGAATCTCTTCAGACTTCTCAGTGGTGCTGGTAGGGACCAAGGGTTGTGATTCCTACAACACAAATATAGCCATTAAGTTTTCTCTACACTGTTGTAAAACAATATCATGCAGCATATTAAAAGCATTCTGCAGTAAAAGCATTCTGTGAGGCAATGAAGCTTTAAAGTTCTGGTTTCTAACAACACCACTGTGAACTGTTCTCAATCTTTATTACTTTATCCTAAGGATAGATCAATGGTTCACATATTACTGCTTTAAGCAGTTTTGTACCTGCCATGGTGAAAATGTAATGGTCTTGTCGCATTGCTTATCATTACAGATAACTCCGTGAATGGCATGCGCTATAGCATAGGTTGCCTTGTACACCATGTTTGTGATGCGCAGCTGTGACGTGTCTGTGTATGGGTTCTTCAGTGCGCTGATATCCTCGCTGCCATCACATTCCCGTGTGGCCTCTGGGGAGCCTGTCTGTCTTTTCAGGCTGCAGCTGAACGAGCTCTCCCAAAACTCCGTTAACATGGGAGAGTTCAGTGCTTGCTGTGGAGAAAGGTCTAGAAGAAACTCCCGGAGACCTGGGATGACAGACCGGGGGACCCCAAAACCTATTGCCCCAGAGCACATGTTATACTTTAGAAAATCTGGATCGGTGATCCACGTTTCACTACCTATCCACTGAAGAGGGTGCGGGGGTTGTCTTACAAGTTCCTCCAAGAGGTTTCTCATGTCTCCTGAAGCGAGAAACGCCACTATGACCCGGGCTGTCGATCTGCGGATGACGTTCGCCACTCTCTCCAGTTTACTGCGCGGTTGTGTCCTGTAGTAGGCCTCGGAGTACTCCACGCAGATCCCCTCCTCTTGTGCAGCTTTCAGAAACGATGCCATTCCGTTATTTCCATAGTCTGAGTCACTGCGCACTGCTCCGATCCATGTCCAGCCGAAATGCTTGACCATTCGTGCCAGTGCGGCCGCTTGGTGGTGGTCACTCGGTATGGTCCTTAAGAAGGCAGGAAACTGGCGCTTATCGCTCAGACACGCGCAGGTTGCGTAGTGGCTCACCTGTTATATTATTTTTTTGTTTTTACAGGAAAAAACACAACAGATTTAATAACAGCATTTCATATATTTACATTTTATGACACATGAAAATGTTTTGTATTCTTTTTGCAGAATTCTCATGTCAGTAAATCGAATAACATAATTTAAGCTCGTGTTTAAGCACGTTTACTTGTAGAAAAAAATAAATTTTTTCTCAATATTATTTTTCAAAGAAAATATATGATACGAATATAGTTATTTTATTATTTAATAAATTACAAGTTAGGTAACGGGGTCCCCTTTATTTAAGTATACAGCACTGCCGTTTACAGTACAGTTTGGTTTACTGTATTGTATGTTTAAATATAACTAAATGGAATCTATCTAAAATGAACTTTTACATGTTGCCTTTGTGGAGCGACTATTGTCTGCTATATCTCACAGCACCGAAAAAGAAAACATGTTTTGTATTTTCGGTTCTGTTAAATACATACTTTATTTTCATTTAATGTAACTCATTAGACGAAAAATGTTCATTTATGCAATATTATTAAGAAGCTAAGTAATACTGAAATGTTATGCTGGTGAATTGAGCGACTAAATAGTTTAGTCTACAATATTCACCTGTGGAATTCCAAAGAGACCCAAAAGTCTGGCCATGCCAATTGACGGTGTGGAGCCAGACTCCCCTATGATAGCAGGAACAGCGGCGGCTGTAGATTTAGAGCAGGAATCAGTGTCGTTGAAATGTGTTTCCACGCCATTTGCTAACTGAAATGCTATTTTGATGGCCATGGGCACGGCGGCGCACGAGTCGTGTATTTGGTAGCCTAGTCTGATTCCAGGCAGAAGATCTGTTCTGTTGTTGATCTCATGGATGGCGAACTCCATGGCGCGGGCGAAGCGTAACTCCCTGAAATCCATGCTGTTGAGAGACAGTAAAACAACATAATTTCCCAGAGAATACTACAAACACAAAGTTTGAACAAGAAAAATAGATAATACTAGTGTTCCCAAGTAATTCTACTACAATACCCCTCTTCATAAGCAGACAGACCTCCCAGAGCATTGTAGCTGGGGTGGCTGTCTGGTATAGGTGTTCTGCTCTGATCTCATATAGCTATGAATGGAGAAAATCCCTCCAATCACAAACTCTCCATTTGTAGAAAGAGCAGACAACTGAGGCTCAGCCCACTGCCTGCAACTGACCAGGTTAGACTGACATGCTACTGAGCTGAGCCCCATTATCCACAGTATTGAGATCAAACGTGAACTGAGCTGCATGGTGTGCACAATGGCTCCAAACTCTGAAGCCCGCAATGACTATCTTGCAGTGCTTTAAATATACAACCTGTTATGATGTTCAAGTAACTGTGGGTGTGAACTAGGGGCACAGGTGAGGTTCTTTGTTCACTGTTAATCACAGTGGTCATTGTTTTGTTGTGTGTATGCTCTACATTAGTGTGGAGTGGCGATGCAGTAACTACACTGTAAAAACATGGTAAATTTAAAGTAAAAGATTTTATTTCAAATGAAGTGAAAATGTACAGAAGTTACCCATTAAGCGTTTCCAAGGTAATTCAGTTATTTTACAGCCCCCCTTTAATATTATGATCAAAACCTTAACTAAAAGACCAATTCTAAAATTTCAGCAGATAAATTCTGCTATTTTACAATTTGTCCTCTTATTATGATCAAAACCTTATTAAAAGGGCAGTTGTAAAATTTCAGCAGATAAAGTCTGTACTTTTATTGCAAGCACCAATAAACTGACAGCACTGCAAATTCAGCTGAAAAAAGCTGCAAATTCAGCTTTCGATTAGCATCTTAAATAAAATAGCCCCAGAGGTTCAGCTGCAAAATACAAAATCTGCAAAATGTATTATTGCACATTATCAGACACATAATTAAGCAAATGAAAACAACCCCCCCCCCCAAAAAAAATAAAATAAAAATGGTCAAATGAATGGCTTTAAATAAAGTTTTTCTGATAATCTATGCATGAGGGTGATGTGAAATTGCATATGAAAGTGACAATCCGGTCATACGTGAACACACCACAGTACACAGTGTGAACAGCACAAAATACTTCCTCTGCATTTAACCCATTCACCAAGTGAAGCAGGGAGCAGCTACGAATACAGAACCCGGGGAGCAGTGCGTGGGGACGGTACCTTGCTCAGGGTACCTCAGGGGTGCCTTGCGTTCTTGGGAATCGAACCCGGACGTTCTGATCACAGGGCGAATGCCCTAGCCATATGTTGTGACTAACTTGAAAATATTACCATGTATGCTACTCAGGCCTTCGTGTGTGCATAGGGTATGATGTGTTTGAGGTATCAACTGGTAATGCCATGCATAGCCCCCTGTCAGTTTCATATTCATTCTCCAGCATGTTTACTTCATTCAGTTATGGGGGAAATAATCTTTTTAAAAAGGAATTGGAAAAACAATAAACCTTCAAAAAACTTTTTAATATGGTCATAAATCTTAATATTATGCCATTTATTTTAAAAAATTTATTTGTTGTGATTTTACGTAAATTTGTACGTAATTTGAGAAAGCAGGAATCATACAGTAGAATTTAAACAGTATTTATCCTTTAAAAAAATGTCAAAAAAACCCCCAAAAAACAAGTAATTCTCATTATTGGAATTATGTGTAAAGTAACAGTTGGTTCATTAATTAAGAGATAATACCTGTAATTTTACAGAGTTTAGCACATAGCTTTTAAAAAAGAGAAACAACTGTAAAAAAATACCGTTACTTTCTGGAAAAATACATTTTTTTTACAGTGTAGACCTCATGAGTGCCAAATATAACAACATTAAGCGATATTAATATTAATTTTAATTCATATTATTGATTATCAATATTGACAAATATTGGTTAATATGACCTGAAATAGTATATGATTATCATATATTGCATTAAATAAACCGCATTTTAAGTCGTTTCCTTTTATGGTTTCTTAGAGCATCAAATGGATTTAATCCTATCATAATAGGGGTGGAGGTAGCTCAGTGGGAAGGATACATGATCGAATCCTGCCTTCACTGGCAATGGAAGTCGCTTTGGATAAAGCGCTTTGGATAAAATCCTGCCTTCAGTGGCAATGGAAGTTGCTTTGGATAAAAGCGTCTGATAAATGTACAATTTATTGGTTATTGAAATGTATTCACACATCCTCATACTGTCCTTGGATCTCTTATTTTTGTCATAAAACATTTAGAAGACTTGAGGGAGGTACCGATTAAACGGGGTGTTTATGCATATAGACCACGGGAGAAGGTCATATAAATTCATTACATTTTAACTTAGATTTTCTTTTAATAGAATAAAATATTAATTTATTCTAAAAATAGTATCTATGCATCCATCCCTTTTTGTAGGGGGGTCAAACGTAGTTTTATATAACTTATAAAAGCAAAAATTTTGGCAAAAACATAACCTATTGACCTATAAAATTTGATGGAAATTTTATTATTTTTGTGAACAAAAATATATAGAGCTACAGTTACAAGGTAAATATAAATAAAGTCAAATGTATAAATCATATGAGAGCAAGAACAGAAACGTGGATAATTGTAGTCACTAGAGAGGTTATAGGATAGCAGTTTCCAGTGTTTAACCTTGATATTATCTACTGGTCTGTGGTTACTCTTGGCAAATTCTTAAAGAAATTCATCCATGCCTGGACTTTCTGTGGTGTTTTTCTCATGTTCCATGACTTTTTTTTATCTTATAGCCGACACAGTCATTCGCAGATTATTTCTTAGAACCTAACTAATACAATTGTTCGCAAATGTCTTCACATTGTCTCTCTCTCTCTCTCTCTCTCTCTCTCTCTCTCTCTCTCTCTCTCTCTCTCTCTCTCTCTGTGTTTCTCTCTCTCTCTCTCACTCTCTCTCTCTCTGTGTTTCTCTCTCTCTCTCTCTCTCTCTCTCACTCTCTCTCTCTCTCTGAGCACGAGGCATAGATTCAGCTCCTGGGTAGAAGGTAGAGATCGCTGCCAGCGAGATGTGCCACTCGTCTTAACAAGCTCCTCTTCCTGCCGGATCTTCTCTTTCATCGTGCTTCCCCTCTCTTCGTCGTGGAACGCGACTTTCAACAGTCCAAATAGGCATTTCCTAAACGAGACAAACGAAACTAAATACTTTTACAACCCAGGTGAACTTCACCTCCCCGCCAGCACGCATTCCACCCACCAGCACCAGAACCTAAACACAGACTACTACAGCTGAGTGTGATCATTAGATGCCACCTATCTCTCGTTGAGCTTTCACATGACACATAATGAACACACTCACTCTCCTACTGAAACTAAACTCAAAGACTGCCTCTAACGGCAGCCACCCTGAAACCTACTTAGAACTAGAACCCTGTGAAACGTGCACCAAACAGATACATAAATAAACTTAAAGGCTGCCTCTAACGGCAGCCATCCTGAGACGTCACAAAAAACAGCAAAAACAGTGGAATACGAAACATCGCATTTTAGTGAGCAAATGTATAACAAAAACATGTGTTTGAGAATTAAATAATTTTACAGGAACTCTATGAAAGTTACCCATTTGAATTTTGTTTTAAGTGCAGAAAGCAGCCTTTTCAGAGGTCACCACTGCCTACAAACTAAACAAAAAATCAAAGTAAGTCAATAAAAAATCCAAAGTTCAACCTCTCACAAATGTCATTTTCATGAAGTGCTTTGACCGGATTAGGACAAAGGATTCATTACATATATAAATAAGGGTAATTCTGGTATCCTGTAGTTTTTATGTCATCAGCAGTTTCTTCTGATTTGTTTATTCAAAAAGTCTGCTTTTCAGAGCAAGTGTTTACTTCTATCCAGTTCCATGAAAATCTTTTGAAATAATTCAAAGGTGTAGCGGAGGACAAACAGCTTAGCAACAGCCAATACTACATTATCAAGTTCTTTCAAAACCTTTATCCCTTCATTAATAATGCCAATGTCCTCATATTCATCACTTGAGGCACGTTCTTTGAGAACATGAATCCCAAAAGTGGTGTTTTCTATGGTCTCAATCATGACATCACTATTTATGTCCTGTAAGAGACAAAACAGATTAGGTAAACGAACCCTAATAAAGTCTTAGGGGACAAAAAGCATTGATAATACTGAAAATCTTTAACTAGAACAAATCCATGTTTAGAATTATTTGTTTACATTTAATCGAGAAAATGTAGATGATCAAAAAGTCACCATGTACATTCTAGATATGGCACAATACCACTTAATGTCCAATACCGTTATTGTAAATTTGGGTCTCTGCCCATCCGATACTCAGAGTATCTTTTTTTTAAAAACAGAAAACAAAAAAATATGCTTTCAAAAAATGTCCTGATACATTTTGTATACCTTCACCTAAATACAAAAATCATAACAGTGATATAATAAAGGAGATACATTCCACAAAGAACATGGTGTAGTAAGATAAAAACAGCTTTAATTTAGAGGTTTAATTTTTTTCATTTTTCACACATTTTTCACACATTTAGAGCTAAATCTAAATCAAAATGTTGCACTTTTACATACGGACACTATAAAGGTGTTTTTTTAATGTAGCACTTTTACAAACAGCTATATATGCAAATTGGCCACGCCAATTACGTGATTACAATTGGCTGTTACTTAGCAGGGGGCTGGACTGCGCTGTGATATGCCCTAGCCAACACAGAGGATTTGCCTTAAATTATCTTGAATCTAAACGTTAAATATGAAAAATATATCTCGCAATCTAAATGTGAAATAGGGCTTGGTGAGACCTTTCCAACGAACCCTCCTCCGCCATAATAGCCACCAGCAATCTGGAGTTATACCGTTCACCTCAGACAAAAGTAATGGGATACTCGGGTGAGGTGAACAATATAACGCCGGATTGAAAATTGAATATCATTACTAATTTCCCCATTTGCAAGATTCAAGAAGCTTTATTTATTGCAGGGGAAATCACTGTGCAACAGTTGCAATACAAAGGTGTGGAAGTAATACAGGATGATAATAAGAATAAGCCAACATTAAATAAATCAAATAATAAAATTAGAATCAAGGCTAACATTAAAAGGGGATACCCGGGTGAGGTGAACAATATAACGCTGGATTGAAAATTGAATATCATTACTAATTTCCCCATTTGCAAGATTCAAGAAGCTTTATTTATCCCAGGGGAAATTACTGTGCAACAGTTGCAATACAAAGGTGGGGAAGTGTCATGGTTCGGTCAGCGGCCGTTAGGGGCCGCTGCTTTTGTGTTTGTATGGGGGCAAGGTTCTGTGTGGTTGGGTTTTGGGCTTTTATTTTGACGACTTATGTTCTAGGTTGGTCATGTGTCCTGTGCTTTTGTTATTATGTGTCATGTGCTTTTCTGTTCCAGCTGATTTCTGTCTGTATATCACGTGTCACCTGTTCCTTGTTTGAGGCTGGTTATGTTCTGTATTTAGGTTCTGCTTGCGTGTCAGTCGGGTGTCTGTTCATCGTCTTTTAGAGCGTCATTTCACGAGCGTCTGTTTCCTCTGGTCCTGTTCTTTGTTTTGGCCCACGTGCCTCTGTTCTTTTATGTTCTAGTCAAATAAAACTGATATAAGCATGGAATCCCTATCTCCAGCCAGCTCCTTCCATGATAGCTCTCAGTTGTGCAGGCCTAGCCCACACCACTGTGACAGGAAGTAATACAGGATGATAATAAGAATAAGCCAACATTAAATAAATCAAATAAAATAAGAATCAAGGCTAACATTAAATAAAACCATTAACTAATTGCAACAAAATGCAAGCACTTAGAGGTATCATAAAATAGAATAAAATAAGTACCTAAATGTGTCAAAATGCAATAAAATTGCAGTTAAATGTAGGTATATACAATATACAACAATCTGCAAGCCTACCTTTTATCATAATATGCTTTTTCAAAATCACCATACAGGATGATCCAGTTCACAGAGTGTCACAATAGTGAATGTTCTAAGGGGTGCTGGGCTGAGTTCAAAGGCTCCATAATGCTCATGATACCATCCACACAGCGTTTTCACAAGGTAAAACACATTGTCATGTAAAATGCCATTGGTTGCTCCATGAGCCAGGATCATTCCCTTTCTATAGGTAATGCCCTTATATGTCACACACTGTGCATGATGAACCTCTGGTGTGTCAGGAAACTTTTGCCTAATCATCTGTGGGTAGTGCTTGATATCAGGGTATAGCTCTTTGTATCGCATCCTGTGCTCCGTGATTTTACTTTTAAGAAATACTAAAGACTCATCGTTATGTATAGAGGCCATAACAAGCTCTGTGATGTCCTTCAGATCTATAAGAACAAACCATGCAGGCTCACCATCAGGTACATATGAGCCAACCAAAAAAGGCAAGAACCGGAGCAGGTGCCAGTTCTTGTGAGCATTTACCCCCACTGTTTTTGTACTTGAGAAACTTTGCGAGATGACATGGGGTTTATTTGTCTTATCAGACCATTTGTATGCACACTTCAGGCTTCAGGCATACTCCTACGTGCAATCACACACATAGCGGACCGCCTCTCCTCGTGGTCGCGTCTGCCTCCTTAATTGAATTGGTGGCTGTGGTAGGGGAATCGTGTGTATATATTGGCAGATGACTTGCTACTAGACGGATGTCCCATTCGACCCCGCGTCTTCCAGGAAATTGGCTAACAGACCGGCTGTTTGGTTGTCAGGCAGTCAGGAATGATGGAACTTGGGCTTTATAGCCCAGGCTCAAAGGCCTTACCCTGGCTGTTCTTAAGTGTTGCTTTTTGTTTTATTTTCTGCTATTTTGTTTTTGTTGATTACTTTTCCATTTTTCTTTGTGATTTACCATTCTTTTGAATTGTCCCTTTATTTCCCTTGTTGGTTTTGGATTAAGTTTTCCTTGTTTTGTTTTGTGAACTGCAGGAGAGGACCTACAGGAGAGACTCAACTTTCTTTGTTAGTAGCATTTTTGTTGGTATTTCTTTTCCTTGCTTTGTGTGTGTGTGTGTGTGTGTGTGTGTGTGTGTGTGTGTGTGTGTGTGTGTGTGTGTGTGTGTGTGTGTGT
>JBBPDD010000017.1:13454310-13466700 GCA_037974585.1 Bathyaethiops greeni | reverse complement strand
GTTAATTTATGTTGTAAATTTACGTTGCATGTAGCACCTTGGTCCTGGAGGAACGTTGTTTCGTTTCACTGTGTACTCCCTGTATATGGTTGAAATGACAATAAAGCCCTTTGAACCCTTGAAACCTTTTTGAGTAAAGCATTCTCTATTACTTCAGCTGAACCGTAGATATCTTCTATTCTTTGCCATACCATCCTAAGTCCCGCTCTGGCATTGTTAATGTGAACTGCTCTGATTCTTCTAGCCTGTTCAGAGGATGATGGTCCAAGCCATTTATAAAGCAAATCAAGCTCTTCCGTGGCTGTGAGATTCAAATCTTCTGTAGTGCTAAGAAAGGATGCCTTCCAAGTACAGTAATTCTCTGGTTGATCATCAAATTTGGATAATCCTGAGCTTACCATCTCACGCCATAGTAGGTATTTCGCTAGGTCTACAGTAGTTGTAGGGTTTGCTTGCCAGTGTCTGGACTGAAGATCATCGTGCTGGAATTTTGCACCATATGGCTGCTCTCTATAGTGACTGGGTTCTCTTGGAAAGTTCGCAGTAATGGGATTGCTGACAGAATTCCAGTCAGTGTTCTGTTTTATAGGATGCTGAGCAGGTAACTCACTATACTCATAGTCACTGATTACACTCGACTGTACATTACCCTTTCTCACAAAGCTTCTTGCTGTCTCACCATTGTCCTTTTCCTGCTGATGCACTGGTGGACTAGAGAGATCGAGTGTTTTTAAGTCTGGAAGTGGATTTGTGAGTGTTGCATGACAGGGCAGGAAACTCTTTCGTTGGGAAGCTGTGTTAAGTTTTGTAGTGAAAACCTTAGAGAACTTTTACGAGCTGTCTCTCCAAGTTCTTCCTCAGCAGCTGCCTTCAACACCTCTGCTTCCGCAACAGCAGCTGCAGCTGCTTTTTCTAGCTGTAGCGTGTGCAAATCTGCTTTGAGCTCTGTGTTCTTTCTTGCTGCTTCTTCTTTTATCATCTTTGCTTCTCTCTTTACAAATTCTAACTGTGCTCGTGCTGCTTCAGCCTTCGCACGTGCTGTGATAGCCATTCCACTAGCTGATGAAAACTGACTTGAATGTGAGGAGCTGGAGCAACATGATCTAGACACTCACTCAATTCTAGGTTGTGACATTGTCACGATTTGCTTTGCATTAATGCCAGAGAGCTGGAACTCGTTGGGGGCTGTGGTTTGTATTTCTAATTGAATTCAAAAAGCCGTCTGAAGTTGTGTCTTTTTACTATTCTGCTCCTACTAAGATGACTGCTGTAGTGCTTTAGCCTGACTAGCTCGGGAGATAGCTAACAGATTCCTCCAAGAAAAACTCAAATGCAATGTTTCGTTTGAGTTTAATTGCTTGAAGAAAACACTGTAAAACTGAACATACAAACAAAGAAAATGTCAAATAATACATCTTGTATATCACAATTCAATTGTTACATTCATATTTGACATATTTAACATGTTGCTTCCCGTATTAGGTAATCAAACAATAAGCTGACAATTGTAACCTTTGTAAATACAGTTTCTGCATATATGTCTCTTTTAAATTGTACTGTCCTCTATTAATTAAGAAAAACATCAACTACATACTCACAGAGATATGTTTTCAAGGCTTTTGTGACACCAAAGCTCGTAACAGAGAAACACATGCTCCTTGAATCTTCCCCGATGCAGTACTGACTACGGCAACTCCATGTGGACAAACTTAAGTCATCATTTTTCGTTAAGGCCACTAGGTGTCACTATAAGACTGTCTTTTAACAAGGTCGGCACAGGTTTAAATTGAGAGACATGGAAAACTGGGTGCAGGTGCAGGTGCAGGTGTTTGGTGGATAGCCATACCCTGTCACCAACATGGAACAGTCATCCCAGAAAGTGCAGACGATGATCGTTCATTTGCCCATAACCTTTAGGCCAATGGTATGTCAACTTCCTGTCCTTGATATTCAAACTCTGGAGGTTGGAAACCGTAACACACCTCAAAAGAACTGAGACCTGTAGCAGAATAGATTGGAGGTTGTGAGACAGTTCAGCCAAGATAGTAGCGGGCTCAGGAGAGCTGCCAATCAACCACAAACCATCTCAGAAAGCACTCCAGTTGTTGATTGGTATGTCTGACCGTTCGTCTGAGGATAGTATCCAGATGAGAGACAGCATGATGAACCGTTTAGATGGCAGAAGGCCTCAAGAACTTGGCTGTGAACTGGGGCCCCCTCACAGACGATGTCCTTGGGGAACACATGTGCGTAGACTATGTGTTCCAGGATTAATTATAAAAAAGTCCAAGGACCAAGGACATCAGAGAAATGGGAGAGGCTGGAGGTCCCACGGTGTGAGTTGTTTATGGGTCTTGGATTTGGCACACACCACGCAATCCTGGTCATACTTCTTAATTTCTCTTGTCACCGGCATGTTCCAGAATGTCCAATGAGGGCAGAATCATGGCCCTAATGCAGTATTTCTGGTCAAAGTTGGAGACAAAGAGACATCCAGGAGGGGTGTCTGCCGGAGGGAGCTCCAAGGTCTGTGCCTGGTAAATTCGATCTTCCAGCTCCCATCACAAAGGTGAGATGATGATTTGTGATGGGAGGACAGGTGCGGGGACTGTTCAGGGGCTATGACTTCATACTGGTGGGAAAGAGTGTCTTCCTTGATGTTATTCGAACCCAGCCAGTACGAAAGATGGAAATTAAACTTTTCAAAGAACAGTGTCCATTGCACCTGCCTTGGATTCAATTGCTTAACTTGTTGTATTGTGAGGAGATTTTGATTGTCCGTCCAGACTATAAATGGTTCACCACCACCCTGGAGCCAGTGAGGCCGCTCTTCCAGCACCTACTTATACGAAGAAACTGCAAAGATGCTGTTTCTGGTCTGGAGAGTGGGTGGCTCTTATGCCCACATCAGAGGTGTCCACCTCTAGAATGAAATGTTTAGCTGAGGTAAAGAGTAGGCATAAGTAATGGAATGTTTTGATGGTTTGAGGAGTGAAATGAAAAGGTGTACAAGTAGGTTTCGTGAGAGATGTGAGAGGTGCCGCAACCAAACTGAAGTCCCTCATTAACCTCCGAGTTCGCAAACCCCAGAAAACGTTGGAGCTGTTTAAGCATCTTGGGTAGGAGCCAATTATGCACAGCATCAAGCTTCTGAGGATCCATGGTCACACCCTTAGGGTTTATCACCAGAGGCCGTGATAGTTATAAGCCAGGATAACACCTCAAAACTCACATCCAGCTGGGCAGCAAAGGCCTAATTGATAAAATTCCCCCCTGCACCCAAATCCACAAAAGCAGCGCAGATGAATGTGAATCTGGATAATAAAAAAGGAAATTGAGTGGAAGAAATCACCAGCGGACCAGGTGTTAGCTCCCCACCATTCACCCGGTCTGTCCATTTCGTACCGCACATCCCCAACTGTCAGAGAATTGTTGCAGAGTTGTTCTTTCACAGTGATAGGCCCAGAGTTACACCATCTGTTGTTCACAACTACTGCCAGCGCCCCTCCTTCCTTCTTACCACTCTCCCTCATTCTGTCCGCCTGCAGAAGCTGGAATATGGGGAGCACCACATTCGTGTCCGGAGTTAGCCATGACTTCATCAGCATCATGATGCTACACTGCCTGTACTACCTCTGTGACCGGGCTAGCGCTTTTAGCTCATCCGATAGATCTCACATTTCCGAAATATCTCACATTTCCTTTAATTACAGAAGGGATAGAGGGTCTGTAACATCTCCTTCTTGGTCGACAATGCTCCCTCCCAGCTCGAGACCCCCGTCTCATTCTCCTCAGTTTGCTGGGGATGTCGGGTTTATCCGCCGGCAGCACCACTGCACGGCACAGAGCTAACACCTGATCACGAATGTAAACAAAGGAGCCACACACTGGGTCTCCAAACATGGGTGAAAAAAGTAGAAAAAAACTAGAAAAATGACCAGAAATAGCACAAAACGGTAGTGCATGGTGTCAGAATTAAATTAGTAAGACTAAAGTTATGAGAATAAAAAAGCGGAAAATAAAAAAGAAGCTCAGAAATGAGCAGAGCTGCTGCAACAGGCTGCCACACACTGGGTGCGCCGTGAGCTGAGATTACCTCCATACCTGGGCTTTATTACCACGTGACATGTTCACTTATCTATAGTATTTATACCCAGCATGTAGCATAGTGTATTTCATATTGAGGTTTTTTTTTCTTTCATTGGCTTTATTTATACTTTTTAATTGTTCTTGTTTCTGTATGCCTACATAGTCATAACATGAGAAATTTCCTCCAGGAATAGTTTTCTAATGATTCATATTTAAAATTCAGCACAGAAATCTTTGAAATTTTCTACATTTACATATATTGTTGTTTATACAGTACTTGTCATGTCAGGGCTCTGAAGAAGGAAGACACAGAAGCAGGAGTACGAGAAAAAATACAAAATGACTTTAATGGAGGACTGGGAACAAACAGTCCTTTGAAAACACAAGCTTTCAAATAACTCAACAAAGGGCAGTCTTTTAACTTTCTTGTGAGTCTTTTAAATCATTCTTTAAATCATTCTTGAAAGAGCTCTTTAAGAAGAAAGCCCAAAGGCTTTGTGCCGTTCGACAGCCACGATGAGTCAGACCAGCTTGAGAACTATCTGCCCTGCCAGTTAGCGCTAAGGGAAAAAGGGAGTCAATCAAAACAATCAAAGTCCACTGACAAATATCTACAATAGACAATGGTCAGTATGAAAAAGAGAGCCTTCCAGAACACCAGCACAGATGAAGGAGTCTGAAGGTGTGTATGATGGCGATCCTACTCCAGACTGCTGGTGTGGCTGGCCTTTAATACTACAAGGGGGAAACACACAGACCAATGAAAACACAGACACAATCTAAATAATTGAGGACTTAACTTAAACTAATGAGCACAAAAGGAGAGATAGCTGAGCTGGCACCTAGTGTGGAGGCTCAATCTACTCAGCTGCGTCCAAACATAAACAAACCAGCACACGGAAATAGGCTGGTGAGTTGGAGCGCTGGACATGAGGCAGAGGTGGCGCGGACATGACAGTACTTTACTAACATTCTTCAGATTTATAGGCTACATTTAGGCCAATTCAATCATTAAATCAATGGTAAGTATTGAATTAACACAGTAAAGCTGCTGATAATTTTAGTGGAAACGGTGCTATAATGTGGACAAATTTTCTTTGTCTGGGAAATGCAACATTTTGAAAATTCTGCCATGAAACACTTGAAGCACACTGTGCCAAAACTGTCCTGTCTCTAAGGGAAATGCTAGGTTCCAGGTGGAACACTGCTTGCAAAACCCAGCCTACCAGCAAGAACAAGTTACTAATAGCAAGCAACAGAAGCTATAAGACAAGGAGCTCTCATTCTTGTCCTATTTTAGCTGCTGAGCAGCCATGGGTAAGCTGAATACAATGCATCTATGTTTTTTGCTTTGTACTCAAATATGTTCTGCATGTGAGCTGCTGGAACAATTTGAAATGAGAGACATGTTTAAAGAAGGAAACATCATGATTGGGGGCATTTTTCCTATTTTTAACAAACAAGAGAATGTTTTTGCTTCATTTAAGACAAAACCACTTAAGCCAGAATGTA
Source organism: Bathyaethiops greeni (assembly GCA_037974585.1). Classification (NCBI taxonomy): domain Eukaryota; kingdom Metazoa; phylum Chordata; class Actinopteri; order Characiformes; family Alestidae; genus Bathyaethiops; species Bathyaethiops greeni. The sequence continues at coordinate 13,461,099 of JBBPDD010000017.1, read as the reverse complement.
AAGGGTAAGTTGGTTTATTAATTTAAACAATATTATGCTAATAATTTAATGAAATGTATAATATTAACTGTGCAGTTGTACTATTAGATTTGACCTGCGAGCATTTCGATGGACAAGGACCATGATATTTGCTATTGATGAAATTAACAGAGATGATCGTTTGCTTCCTAACATCTCTCTGGGATATAAAATTTTGGACTCTTGTGCCTCTCCTGATAATGTCTTGCGAGCTGCCTTTACTTTGGTGAGCCAGTCACAGGAAAAGGAACCTTTGTCTGAATGTCACCCACCTCCCATATCAGCTCTTATAGCTGAATCAGGATCCACCCAGTCCTTAGTTGTAGCTGGGGCACTTGGGCCTTTCAGAGTACCAATGGTAATGAATGAATGAAGAAATTAATTAATGAATTAATTAATGCTAATGAATGAATAAACAAATAAATAAATACCATTTCATTTACATAGGTTAGTTATTTTTCAACCTGTGCATGCTTGAGTGACAAAAGTAAATATCCTACACTTTTCCGCACAATACCAAGTGACTACCACCAAGCAAAGGCTTTAGCTTTTCTGGTCAAAAGATATGGATGGACATGGATTGGAGTCCTGCAGTCTGATAACGATTATGGACGCAATGGGATTTCAGCATTCACAAAAGAAGTGGAGCAACTCGGGGTCTGTATTGCTTTCGTTGGCACAATTTTGCGGACATATCCCCATAGCAAAATCCTTGAAGTTGTGGAAATTATCAAAAAATCGACAGTGAAAGTAGTTCTCGCATTTGTGCCAGAAGGAGATCTCTATCCTTTAATGAAAGAAGTGGTATTTCAGAACATCTCAGGAATACAGTGGATTGCAAGCGAAGCATGGATAACCGCAGACAGACCATCAACTCCGGAGATGTTCACGTCTTTTGGGGGGACAATCGGATTTGTGGTCCGAAAGATGGCCATGCCCAAACTGGGGCCTGTTCTGAAAGATATCAACCCTTATGATACTTCTGAGTCCAGCTTTGTCAGTGATTACTGGGAAACAATAGTGGGCTGTAGGCCTCCATCCTCAGCAAATGTTTTAATTAACAGCACAAAAGTGTGTACAGGAAGTGAAAAAATTGATTACACAAACAAATTCTTCGATGTCACACAACTGAGAGTGGCATACAACGTCTATCAAGCAGTGTATGCAGTTGCCCATGCCATTCATCAAGCAATGTTGTGTAAGATGCCTGAGAGTAATGTCACGAGACAGTGTCTGAATTCCTCACAGATTACCCCTAAACTGGTAAGCAAGGTGCTGCAAAGGCATGACCCCTGAGCATTAGTGGGGTTCATAATTTAAATATTTAATTTTCATTATTAAATTGTACTTTTTTTCACAAGGTAAGTGAGCACTTAAAAGGAGTACATTTCATGGATGCATTTGGCCAGGAAGTATTCTTTGATGAAAATGGAGACCCACCTGTTTCATATGAAGTCATAAACTGGCAGCTGAGGGAAAGCAAAGTGCAACATATTGCAGTTGGTAATTTTACCACCTCCGCAAATGGAAACTATGAACTTCTGATTAATGATGAAGAAATTATCTGGAAAACAGGAAACTTGGTATTGAAACATATTTACAATAGTAGTTTGTTTAATACTATGTATTTTGTTCAATAAGAATATATCATCTAAGATGCACTCTACATCTTTCAGGTACCAAAAGCTGTTTGCTCAGAAATCTGTCCACACGGCACAAGGAAAGCACAAATCAAAGGAAAGCCCATATGCTGCTTCTACTGCATTTCATGTGCAGATGGATCTATATCCAATACAACAGGTGTAGTAACCATTTAACTTATATTGACTTAATGAAGACACGTTTCTGAATGTACCTGTTTTGTTTCTCCTCTAGGAGCAGCAGATTGTATCACTTGCCCTGATGAATACTGGTCTAATGAAAGAAAGGACAGCTGCATTAGGAAAGACACTGAGTTCCTGTCATACAGTGAAACAATGGGAATTGTTCTAGTGGCTGTGTCACTGTTTGGTGCATGCTTAACCTTTTCTACAATGGTGGTTATCGTCCATTTTAGAGAAACACCAATAGTAAAGGCTAATAATTCAGAACTGAGCATAATTTTACTTCTCTCTCTAATCCTATGCTTCCTCTGTCCTCTCACATTCATTGGAGAACCCACAGTTTGTTCTTGCATGTTGCGTCACACAGCATTTGGCATAATCTTTGCCCACTGCATTTCCTGTGTGCTAGGGAAAACGATAGTTGTTGTTACCGCATTCAGAGCAACATTACCTGGTAACAATGTGGCGGGAAAGTTTGGGCCAGCACAACAAAGAGGCATTGTATGCTCTTGCACTGCAATTCAAATTGTTATCTGCATTCTCTGGTTAAACATTTCACCACCACACCCTGATAAAGTGCTTGAGCACAATCATAAAAAAATCATTTTACAATGCAACACAGGCTCTGATGCGGCATTTTATTCAGTTCTAGGATACATTGGCCTGCTTGCTATAATATGTTTGGTGTTGGCCTTTTTGGCCAGGAAACTACCTGATAATTTTAATGAAGCAAAATTGATCACTTTTAGCATGCTCATATTTTGTGCAGTTTGGATCACTTTTATCCCTGCCTATGTCAGCTCCCCTGGAAAGTACACAGTAGCAGTAGAAATATTTGCAATTTTGTCTTCAGCCTTTGGTTTACTGTTATGTATTTTCATGCCAAAGTGTTATATCATTTTAATTAAACCAGAGAGAAACACAAGAAAACACATAATGGGAACACGAACAAAACATACCATGTGATGTCAAAAGCATTCAATGTATAATAAAGCATTAGTGATTCCACAGAGAGGTCTTCTTTGTATATATTTTGTATATATGTATATATACATATATGTGTGCCATTTTCTCCTTTTATTAATGAACAAAAAAAACCTGAAAAAACAGAAACAAGGAAACTACTAAACAGGTTTTTCCACATTAATGTACACACAGCACCCTATACTGACAGAAAAACACAGAATTGTTGACATTTGTGCAGATGTATTAAAAAAGAAAAAAATTAAATATCACATGGTCATAAGTATTCAGACCCTTTGCTGTGACACTCATATATTTAACTCAGGTGCTGTCCATTTCTTCTGGTCATCCTTGAGATAGTTCTACACATTCATTTGAGTCCAGCTGTGTTTGATTATACTGATAGGACTTGATTAGGAAAGCCACCTGTCTATAAAAGACTTTACAGGTCACATTGCATGTCAGAGCAGATGAGAATCATGAGGAACTGAGAGACAGAATTGTGGCAAGGGACAGATCTGGCCAAGGTTACAAAAAAATATCGGCTGCACTTAAGGTTCTTAAGAGCAAAGTAGCCTCCATAATCCTTAAATGGAAGACTTTAGGGACGACCAGAACCCTTCCTAGAGCTGGCCAAACTGAGCTATCGGGGGAGAAGAGCTTTGGTGAGAGAGGTAAAGAAGAACCCAAAGATCACTGTGACTGAGCTCCAGAGATGCAGTTGGGAGATGGGAGAAAGTTGTAGAAAGTCAACCATCACTCCACCAGTCGGGGCCTTATGGCAGAGTGGCCAGACGGAAGCCTCTCCTCAGTGCAAGACACATGAAAGCCCGCATGGAGTTTGCTAAAAAGAGAACTGAAGAACTCCAAGATGGTGAGAAATAAGATTCTCTGGTTTGATGAGACCAAGATAGAACTTTTTGGCCTTACTTCGAAGCGGTATGTGTGGAGAAAAATAGTAGCCGATAAGAAGAGACTCCAGAGGGTCACCAGAACAGCAGAGAAAGGGATCGGCTGTCCACTCCCCTCCCTGGACTCTATTGCCAGCACCAGATGTCCCTCCAGAGCCAGGGCAATCATAAAAGACCATCTCCATCATAAGCAGCACCTATTCATCATACTGCCCTCTGGGAAAGAGTCAGAACTCTTAATGCACCAGATCACTGACATCACTCCTTCAATTCTTCCTTCAGTCTTCCCCTCACTGCAATACTGTTTTTTTTTTTTTACCTTAACCTTAAATGTGTGTGTGTGTGTGTGTGTGTGTGTGTGTGTGTGTGTGTGTGTGTGTGTGTGTGTGTGTGCGCGCAACATCATTGTCGTTAGGTTAGTCAAAACAAAAATACTGTGTATCTTCTCCGTTCCGCTACACTTCCAGTTGGGTCACCCGTCCTTCTATCAGAGATACAGAGAAGACAGCACTCACAGGGAACATGTAAAAACAAAACCACAGCAGAGATTAACTCAGGTTACATGATTATAAAACTCAAAGGTACAGATAATGATTATATTGATTACATTTGTGCTTCAACTCACTAATATATTTGAACCCTTATATGGATAATGTTTTAATATGCAGGAAACTTTAATAAGGATAATATTTTTCCAACACTTGGCAAATGTGCAAATTACCAACCTACCCAATAGTTATCCTTACGGCTTGGTCAGCGGTCAATTAGGAGTCGCTGCTTTTCTTTTTGTCTTTTCTGTTCTCGTTTATTTGGGCTATTATTTTGATGTCCCTTGGTTCCCAGCTGCATTGTGTTTCCCCTTGTTATGTTCTGTATTTAAGTCTGTGTATGTCAGTTTATCCTCATGTGCCCATTGCCTCATTTCCCGTCCCATGTTCCCTGTCTCTGGTTTATCTAGTTTTGGAAGTTTTCTGACGGCACCCGAGCCTGGTTTCTGTTGTTCCTTTGTTTTGATTTTTGAAAATAAACACTCTTGCATGGATCCCTGGTTTCCTGTGTGCTCCGTGCTCCGAGGTAGCTCCGGGTCTGGGCTTCACGGCCCGACCCGTGACACCTTACTGACTAAAGCCTTCATTGTCACGGCGGCAGGGGTTAACCCGCTGCCATGATTTCTCCCAGTGATGACAGGCAGGCAGACAGGCATCCATTCTGTGCTCTCTTTATTCAAACCGAACATGAACAAGAACATAACAAGAATGCAAGGGTGATGGACTGACAATTGGTGTTACACAAACAGAAACTAAATACCCACAAGAATCAGGGAACAAACGCAAAACAGGTGGGACCAGGAAACAGGCAGGGATAAACAGAACGGGATATCAAAATAAATGTCACAGAAAATCAACACAAAAGCAGTGGCCTCTAGTGGCCACTGACTCAACCGTTACAGTACCCACCCCCTCAACACGGCAACACCGGGACAGCAAGGCCCAAAAACAGGCCCAACAAAAAACCCACCCCAACACAAAACCAAAATGGCGGGCGAGGCGGGGCCATGGACAATGCCCCCGTTCCCCACCCACGTCGTACCCCGACTGTCATGGGCCGGGCTGGTCTCCCTCCAGCCCGGACGACGCGGGTGTGGACTGTAGGATGTTGTCCTTGTCCCATGGTCCAGGTACCTCACAGAGAGACCTCTCAATGTATGTGCCGGTGATCCAGCCACCAGGAAGGCCTTCGGCCGGCAGGGTGCTCTCTGTCCCATAGTCCGGGCTTTGGAACCCCAGCCCTTCTGAGAACCCCGCCGGGAGCCCCCCTGCGGGCTCACCGCTGCAGTCCGTCGTGTAGGCCCATCCATGGACCTCGACCTGGCGCTCGCCGCACCCTGCTCCGCTGGACAGGCAGGCCCCTCCGCGGGCCTCGTCTGGGCGCTCACCATATGTAAATTATAGAAAATTATAGAAAAATATAATTAACTAATTGTGTAATATAAATATTAATGTAAATTCAGCTACATTTAAATATAAAATAAACCAAACAAACTCTCTTATCTGTGATAGAGAGAGTTGTGTTCTTTGCAGCTGTGTGCTGGGGAAGTGGGGTGAAGACAGCTGATGCCAACAGACTAACCAAGCTGATTAAAAATGCTGGTTCTGAGTGTCAGACTGGAGAATCTGGAGGAGGTGTCTGAGAGGAGAATGCTGAAAAAGCTTCTCAGTATCATGGACAACCCCTCTCACCCCATGCACGTCTCCATGATGGGCTATTGGAGCACATGCAGCAAAAGACTCATCGCCTCTAAAGGCAGAACCGAACGCCACAAGAAATCCTTCCTACCTGTGACAATAAGACTGTATTAGTCTTCCTCATTTTGTAGGTGATCATACTCAGCATTAATGTAATTTGGTGCAATATTACGCATCTGCTTTTTATCTCTCTTTTTATTCATGGCACAAACATTATGTCACTTTTTATAACCACTTGGACTAATAATGTTATTTTATTATATCTGCTATAGTTATTTGTTATACTTTGTTATAGTTATTTTGTAATGACATTTTCACCATTACTACTGTTCTGTTCTTTTAAACTCTTGATTGTCTGTCTTTATTCCTCCTGTTGCACTGAGCTTGTTTAGGACAAAAGAATTTCCCATGTGATAAATAAAGTTTATTCTTATTTTATCTTATCTTATTACACAGTTCCGGCCACCTGCCAAAAAGTGGGAAAGAATAGGTAGTTAAACTATAAAAACTGAGCAGGAAAAGTGAGGATCTGAGTGAGCATGTAAGTATCAGAACCTGACCACATAGCAATGAAAAAAGGTGGCCAGGTCTGATGAATCAGTTTTTCTTCTACATCATGCAGACAACCGGATGCTTGTGTGCTGCTTACTTGGAGATGGCACCAGGATGAACTTTGAGAAGAAAGTTGGCGGATGCAGTATGATGTTCTCAGTAATGTGTTCCATTCATGAGGATGTGTCTTTGACATGTACCACCTACCTAAACATTGCTGAACATCAAACGCGCCCCTTCATGGCACGAGGTATGGCATGGATATGACGCCATACA